>JAJOOO010004180.1:0-16903 GCA_029582685.1 Solanum piurae | reverse complement strand
TTAAAGGACCATATCCGTCAACTGTATAGTTAAGGGACTATTTTAAACTTACTAGGATAGTTTAGAGACCATTTATGTCATTTGCTCGACAAAATGCTTTTGAAATCTAGATTGAACTCACTTTAATGATGAACATATTTAATGAAATAGGCTCCATAAATGAATAACTTCCATCCTCAAACGAACACGGTAAGATGCAGATTATCGGGCACAATCACTAAATTAACAATTCCATTTTTATTAGCAACTAATCCATTTATAGTATCATCATGTCCCTTAATTGACTCCAAACACATCTAATTAGTAAATATGTATTGAGCAAGTTAAGCTTAACAACATGCAATATTTAGCCTCATATATTTTCTTGACAGAAAGCTTATACATTGAAAACCAAGTAAATACATGACTTAGAGCAACTTGTAGCTAGAATGGCTTACCAAATGTCCAGATCCAAGTGCAAAAAAGAAAGAGTTTCAACTCCACATTAATCATCCAGAATGCTAGTATTAGCCAAATCTATAGAGAATTTATGTTAATCAACCAAAAAATGTTAATGACTATTTACAATAACAATTAAAACTATTCTAATTAAAATATCCTTACCTTGTTCAAGCTGTTCGAGGACATCTATATCTTCCTCAACACTTATAGGTCGTGATTCACTACTAATCCAATCTTGAAGGCACACTAGAGTTTGCACCAATTTAGGAGTTAATGAACTCCTAAATGAATCCAAGATACATCCACCAGTACTAAACGCACACTCGGATGCCACACTTGAAATAGGAATAGCTAAAACATCCCGAGCCATCTCAGCAAGAACGGGAAATCTAGGTGAGTTCATTTTCCACCAAGACAAGATGTTGAAGTTCTTGCTTTCAACTTCATTTTCTTCAGCAAGATATTTTTGCAATTCTGTTTTGACAGTTGTTGTATTTTCAGCTTTATGTTTCATTAGATCACCCATGAATGTCCCTAAAGATCCTATCGATTGGACGCTACTGCCTGAACTTGAAAGCAGTGAACTAGAATTTTCAAATGAAGAACTAGATAAAGATGAAGAGTGTTGACTGACTTTATCTTTAGAAAGGGACTTTACATATTCACCAAACAACAAATCCATGTAGTCTCTAACTCCATTCTCTAAAATTGGACCTTCTTTCCCAAACATCATTTGAAGTGCAAAGCCAACTGAAACAAACTTGTGACGACGATCCAAAACGCAAGAAATAAAAATCATCTTGTTCATCTTCTTTGGAGTACCCCAATACTTATCAAATTTTTCTCTCATATTCGAAGCAATTTTACCCAAAAGATCATCATTATCTTCTTCACTCGATATCAATTGTTTCAAATAACAAGAAACCTCACAAATTTTAAGAAAATGTGAGTTTGTTGTGACGTAGTGTGATCCAGATACTTCTCTGGTAAGATCATAAAAAATTTGAAGAAAATTAGCAATTTTTCTTACATTGTCCCAGTCATCACTCAAAAGGGCACCAACAGCGCTTCCTTCTTCATCCTTTCCATCTTCATCCTCAACAAACTGAAGGTAATGTAACAAGCCAATATCACGAGCAGCATAACTGGAAAACACATTTTCAAACTCAATAGCCCTATTTAACATCAAGTATGTGGAGTTCCATCTCGTAGAAACATCCAAACATAAAGATTTTTTACAATTAATATCAACATCTTCACAACATTCTTGGAACCTCTTACACCTCGCAGGAGACAACCTTATGTATTTAACTGCTTTTCTAACCCGTTCAATAGACACAGCAGACACCTTCAAACCATCTTGAACAACAAGATTTAGAATATGCGCCATACACCTCACATGAAGGTGTTCTCCATTCATGAAATTGATCCCCCGTTTAGTGAATATCTTAGACAACTCTTTCACAGTCACGTCATTCGAACTAGCATTATCAACTGTGATGGTAAATATTTTATCTAACCTCCAATCACGCAAACACTTCATAATTTCATTAGCCATATCTTCACCTTTATGGCTGGAAATTGGACAGAAGTTGATTATCCTCTTATGCATAATCCATTCATTATCGATCCAATGTGCAGTGATACACATATAATTAATCAGTTGCAAAGAGGTCCAAGTATCAGTTGTCAGACATACTCTTTGTCGTGCTTCTCCGAAAAATCTCTTCAACTTTTGCTTCTCTTCATCAAAAAGTTTAAAACAATCACGTGTCACAGTGGTACGAGAAGGAATCTTAAAACGAGGTTGTGCTACTTTCATAAAGTTTCTAAAACCTTCCTTCTCAACAAACTTGAAAGGTAGTTCATCCACAATTACCATGCGGCATAAAGCTCTCCTACATTGTTCTTGCTCAAATTTCCAGGAAACAACAACCACATCACTCGTATTCCCTCCCTGAACAGATTGAAAGCCTATTTGAGTTTGACTTTTATCAACACTTTTAGGCATCTTTGTACATGTTAACATATGAGTAAGCATTGCCTTTGTACCATTTTTAACTGAATCAGCAAAATAATCTTGACCGCAATGCTTACACTTTGATTTCTTATTTCCTTCTTCATCAACAAATGATCCAAAATGATTCCATGCTCGAGACCTTTTCTTTCTTTCTTTTGTAACCTTTGGCTGAATAGATTGTGTTTGATGCATAGCATTTGAATTAATACTTTCATCACCCAGGACCACCACCTCATCAGTTGAAATATTTTCAGTCATATGTATGTCTCTGTAAAATATGATTTAGACAATAATGATTAATGACTAATCAGGCAACAATAATGAAATAATTTCAAGGTAAACTAAAGAGAAACTAAAGAGATATCTTAAATGAGGTCTTCAACATTATTGAAAAGGAAAAAAAATTCTTAAGAAAAATAATCAAATGCTTACCAAATTTAACCTACATTAGCATAAGAAGGAGACAAGAAAAGAGATGAAAGGTTTGAAGAAGAGGGATTTTGAATCAAGTAAAAGGAAATTCGAGGAAAGGTGTGCAGAGCAAAAGGAAGCCAAGAGAAGGATGGTAATGTTGGAATAGGAGAAGATTTTGAGTATTAATAGTAGTACTATATCATTAGTTCATTTGACGAGTTTTAGTTAGTACGTACTCCCCTTTTGTGTATTCAAAATCATTGATATATATAATAGTAGATTTATAATATCACAAATATTGTTGGGTCTCATGCTCTGTTATTCACTACTTGCTCTAGGTTACTAATTAAAACTAGGATCTTGTTACTCTTGCTTCTTATCAATTTACTGTTAAGAGGTAATATTGCTCAATTTGCAAAGTGTACTACTAATGGAACTTGGAAAATTACATACTGTATTGTTCAAAGAAAGATCAAAGTACTGAGATGTACTTTTTACACTACTTGAATAAAAGATGGATTCAGAACCTCAATATTTCTATTTTATTGCTAAAATAGGTCAAAAAGTAACAGCCAGCAGGGTGTCAACCTTGTTTATCAGAAAAGGCATAGATTACAACAGAAGAAAATTATACAAGGACAGATATTAGAGAAGAAGAGATTAGAAAAGGGTAGAAAATCCTCACCGTCGCCTAGCCCTTACTATCGTCGTTGTTGCGAACCCTCCTTGGAAACTAGTTGGTTGTTGCCAGCTTGCCGCCGCCGTTGGCTCGTTCCTAACCCTAATTTTACTCTAAGCGCCAAGCGGTAACTGGTAAGTACTAACTCCTACTGAAAATCTAATATAGAAGATTAGAATCTACTTATGTATTAAATTATTTATATTTAATATTTAGGAAGGGTAAAGTAGTAAATAACTATCACCTTATTGGGTTATCGGTTTACCCAATAACCCAATAGGAAAAACCGAAACCGAACCAATAACCCAATAATTTTTTTTTATAAACCCATTAAAAACCCAATAACATTTTATCGGTTCGGTTTATTGGTCGGTTCGGTTTTTGCACACCCCTAACCGTAGGTCAATCTACAGACCGTAGATCAGGTCCGTGGTTGGTGGCACATAAGAATTTCACTAAGTATGGAACCACGGAAGGGGACTACGGTCCGTAGATCAATCTACAGACCGTTCTGCACATCTGTGGTTCCCATCAGAGACCAACTTTTTGGTACCTCTGATCTACGGAAGGGATCCACGGACCGTAGATCCCCACCGTAGGTGGCCACTGCTGGTTCTATTTCCGGCTCAGAGTCACTAATGCTTCCGGCTCTAAGTCCGCCCATGTTTTTGGCTTCGGTTCTAGATCTGCCACAGGCTCAGGGTCACATGAAAAAGTTGCCTAGTCTGATGAGGCCACTAGTTTGGGAGAAGTCCCGGTGCCACGAAGCTACGACCCTGATCTGGTGGCTGGGGAGCCAAACAGATGGTGTGTTGAGGGGCAATGACAAATATACCAATATGCTAGAATGTTGAATGAGAAAGAGAAGATGGTCTGACTTATTACTGAAGAGCGCAGAGTCCTTACGGGGAGCTTACACACTATTCCCGACATCCACCGGCCTTTTCATCTTTACAAGTGAGATTGGATGGCTCGAAACCCTGGGACTTATAGCGAGGAGATTGTGCGGGAGTTCTATACCTCCTATGTTGCCACTCTCCGAGGTTCAACTGACAAGAGGTCCAAGCCCACAACCCAGGACCCTCTCACTTCTACTATGGTCCGAGGTTTTCTAGTGGACATATCACATACCACCATCAGCTGATTCCTCTGCGGCCCTGGCCCTGATCACACTTGGGCTCTCAACACGGCCGAATTTGATTACAGATGGGATGTTGTGAGGAGTGGAACCTTCACACGTAATGCCTAACAGAGAGAGGCTGTCTTACTGTGGTTGGCCAGGTACATAGCTGCAGATAGAGAGTGTGCGGAGTAGGTTAGCTCACCACGCTTGGGTATTCGAAAGGCCACTTTGAATTTGGTGGCCAAGTTTTTTTGGTTGCTGGTGCAGAACAAATGGTCGCCCACAAAGGCCGACGATGCACTTACATGGGATAGATCAGTAATGGTGGAAGCATTAGTAGCGGGGTTCGAGATCAACTTCGCCCGCATGCTACTGGCAGAGATTCTTGAGAAGGCGTTCAAGACCTCTACTACTTACCCTTTTCTGTGCCTCATTTTTCAACTATGCAGGGATTCTGGTGTGTCGATCTGGCTTTGTGACAAATTGATATATGCAACGGGGAACCTTAATATTGGCCTGATTCGGGATGAGGCAAATGTGGAAGCACCTCGCAGAGGGCCGCGGATCGATGTGCCATTGGGTACTGATTTAGTATATGTTGTGGAGCAGATGCAGGGAGATGAGCTTGCCCCTCCAGCCCACATTGATGATACCCCAGCCTCCTCTTCTCGGGCCGCTAGTCAGTCCCCCTAGCTCATCTAGAGCCACCCCGCCTTCTGGAGCCTCTATTGTGTCGTTAGCTCGACTTTAGAAATTAGAGGCGCAGATGGCCACACTGATTCACCATGTGAAGCCATGGATGCAGAAGTCCATTGCAGATTCCGAGGCTAGGATAGAGAAAATGATGGAAACCATGATGGATCAGAAGGTTTAGGGCGTTCATAAGCGCCTGAATGCCTTCAAGTTAAGAGTACTCGCACAACCAACCTCGGTCACAGATTTTTCCTCCATTCGGACTAAGTTGGACAGTCTCCGGTCCGATATTGATTCCATCATTGTTGCGCCCACAGATGAGCCATAGTCTGCACCCATTACATTGGCTGATGATACCGTACTTGATGCTCTATTCAGAGAGGATACATATGCACTGCCCGAGCCCACCCGTGTTCGTGGGAAGAGGCACTACTCCAGCCAAAATTCTGACACTACTGAGGAGGCCCGAGCAAAGAAACGAGAGCGCCAGCGGACTGAACAGGCTCGAAAAGCCTCTATTATAGATAAGGAGTTGCGCCAGCAAAAGGTTCATAAGAGTGCACGTGGGGCTTCAAGTTTTGTGCCCATTGTCGAGGGTCTAACTGTTGAGAGTCATGATGTGACCACCACTGACGGTGCGGTTAGAATGATTGATAGCACTAATAAGGGTGTTGTGATTACTGACGTGGGCACTACTGAGGGTGGCCCCAATGTTGCTGTAGCGGGCTCCGGGAAACCGGACTCACCCGCTTATTGATGGTTCGTTGGTGCTATGCGCCATAGGTTTGCTTCACCCAAATCCATTACTTTTTACTGCTTTTTGTGTGCATTGGGGACAATTGCACCTCTTTTTTTTTGGGTGGGGTAAATGGATTGTGAGTGATAGGGTGAAGTATGAGTAACCCAACTCATAATCCTCTTTTGGGATTTTCTTGCCTGTGTTCTTTCCCCCCAAGAGACTGCTTAATTTCTGTTGAACCGACATGTGTTAGGATTGTATATGTAGAAGCATGAGAAAGAATGAAACATGATGGCAATATGTGCTAAAATCTGTAGACTAGAATGAGTGGAATGTTGTTGCTCTAAGTATGACATGATAATGAATCAACTTGATGGCATGACTTAAGCTAAAACTTGAACTGGGTAATCTGATAATCTGATAATGAAACAATGTGACAAGAGTGTGTGAGAATAGTTGATTGTTCAAACAATTTTTGTGCCAATCTAGAACTTTCCCGGTTAGTCCTGCTAAGACAATATACTCTAGAGGCTAGGAAGTGATTAGCCCTTATTCCGATAAGTCCATAAATTGCCTAAAAGAAGAATCCAATCAAATGAAATAAATGCTCCCTTTGATCCAAATGCTTTGAGCCTAAATTAGACCATTTCTTTCTAAACCCCTAACTCACCTTCCCATAATATACTATGTTGGCCCCGGTCCCTCTTTGGACATGTGCACCTCAACTTAGGTGAGGGTGGCTAATGTTAAAAGTAACATCAATCTTGGCCCTGATCCGACATCGAGTATTGTGCACCTCAACCAATGGAAAATCCATAAGTTGAGAGTGGCTATGAAAGAAGAAACCGAAAGAAAAATAGGTATGAAAAGAGTTTGATGTTAAAAAAAATAAAGGAAAGGATGTGACTTGTTGAAAGCTAAAGAAAAAAATAAAATGCAAGAAAAAGATGAAAGTGAAAAATAAAGTGCTACAAAGTCTAAAGTCACATCCATGGTTGAAAAGAATCAAAGGAAAGAAGGTAAAATGGTAGGATGTCAAGAATAGGGTAAAAATAGGTAGAAAGCCTAATGTAATGTCAAGAAAGGAAGAAAATCACTAAAACGCACCCAAATGTACCACACCTGAACCTGAGCCTAAGTTACAAGCCAAGAAAGTTCTATAGTGATCCTAGAACCTAGTTTGGAGAGTCTAAGCAGTGAAAATAAGGGTAAGCCTATAGTATTGAGCACTAACTGTACTTGAAGTTACTTCTGAGTGTGAGTGTTGAATAAATCCTTGTACTCAAAATCAAATTCATTGTGTGAAAAAGGAATTTCGTTTGAAGTAAGGGCACTAGTTACATTGTCGGAAAGTTGGTACCTTGGTGATAGTAAAACAGTCTATGTTGTGTGTTGGTTGGTCGGTCTTTGTCATTCTGGATCCGTACAAGTTAGCTTGTTGAGTCTTAGAGAAAAGATTTGCACTCGAGAAGAGAGTCGGGGTAGAGAGCCATGTGATTGCTTGTGCTTGAAATGCTTGCTTCTATACAAGTGTCGTTTAGAGTCTTAGTGTGTCGCTTGAGGACAAACAATGAATTTAAGTTGAGGGTGTTGATATACCGTGAGTTTACGGTATTTTAAAAACATTTCACTTAAGAGTTGTATGTATCTAGGGCCATTTTGTATTGGTTTTTATATATTTCTCTCATGTTTGCAGTAAATATGTTCAGACGTGGAAACTGAGAGACGCAGCTGAAGGATGTGCAGAAAAGGGCATCTACGCAGGTGATCCACGGACCATGTAGGTCCATTCACGCTCCGTAGATGTGTCGTAGATGGGAAGGCAAGGTTTGAAGGAAAATCAGGGAATTCTTGACCAAGTGTGGAACCACGGTTGCAATCGACGGACCATAGGTTGATCTACGGACCGTACTTCTGATCCGTCGAATGATTCAGAGAGGGGTTCGAGTACCTGATTTTGAAAATTCTAAGTATGGAGCTACGGAGGAGGATCCACGGACCGTAGATCAATCCACGGTCCGTACTGGTGCTCCGTCATTTGGTTCAGAGATTTGAAGATTTTGAAGTTAGAAATTTGCCCAAGTCCTGAGTCACGAGGGACCTACGGACCGTAAATCAATCCACAGTCGGTAGGTCAGTATCGTCGATCAAAACCATGTCCTGAAACATAATTTCCTTATTTCATTTCCCTTTTAGTTAGGAGTTATTTTTCTATATATATGGCATGTAAACCTCGTTTTTGGGGTTAGACATTATTAATTTAGTTCTAGTTTTCTGGCTTGGGATATTAACTTGCAACCTTAGCAATTCTTAATTTCCTAAGCACATTTTGGTGATTTTTACTTTGAAATTTAAGTTGAAATTCTGGGATTATTCTACTCTACTACGTAAGTTCATGATTTATTCTTCAAACATTATGAATTATTTTCTTGCTAATATGGGTAACTAAATCCACAACTAGGGTTGTGGGAACCATGAGCGATTAACGAAGTATGAATAGTAACTAAGTAATTCCCGAATAGTGTTTTGCATGCATTGATAATTCTTTCGACTAGAAGTCTTTTTAACGGTGCACAATGTTAGAACTCGCCTTGTTGCTACTTGCCGGACCAAGGAGGTAGTTAATAAGAAAAGAATTATCAACATAGATTTAGTGTGATACTATCTAATAGAATTAATGTCGATTGGTGCGAGGGTGAACTAAGTCATACATCGATGTGACATCTAATATAAGGTAATGGTAAGGATTAGTAAATTATACACACGTAGTCGAACCAAGGTGCGGGGTGAAATTCTCTAGATGTCGGACCAAGGATTTAGAGATACATAACTTATCGCTTTGCATGTAATACACTATGAAGGAATTGCTATTACTAGGATTACGGAGTTATGAGCTTATGGGGAACACGTACGCCCTAGTTTCTTTCTCAATTTGATAACAACAAAAGTTTGAATCTTGCTTACAAATTACTTTCATAATTTCCAAAATTTGTTACACAAATCCCCCCCCCCTTTACTTATTTGTCTTGGAAATACATTGGCTAAACGAATATAATCGTTATTGAACTTAAGTTTAAACCATATTCCTCGTGAGATCGATCCAACCTACAAGTTGGGTTCTTTACGTGATAACGATCGCTTATGCTTCTGAAAAGAGGTGTAATTTGAGCGTATCACCTTGCTCTATTGCTTGGTGAATATAAACTTAAGAATGATTACACAACTGTTATTACTGAAATGATTGAAATTTTTTAAGAATATTGTTTTCCTATTCCAACTATTAATTTGGTTGGTGCGATATTAAATTTGTGCATGAAATTTGTTACTATGTCTGAATTTGTTCGAATTATATATAGCGCTTTAAATATTCAAAATGATGAGGAACCTAATATGTTTAAGACTATGAGTGATACAAATGATCATATTCAATCATTATGTCACTTTACTTGATAATGCTACGCCTACTCATACTGTTCCTCTATCTCATTCTTCAAACGAGCCATCATCTTCTAAATGACAGACACATGGTATGCCTGCCCATTCTGTTACTAAGTTATTTGTTTGGAATAAAATACAACCTACATCTCATAGCAGCATAAATCGGAACGAGCTTACTTATTATTTGAGAGAGGCCCCGAAGCACTATTAAAATAATATTAGTACACTAGATTGGTGGAAGAACAACCAAAACAATATCCAATACTTTTCACCTTGGTGAGGGATGTGCTAAATGTTCCAATGTCAACTGTTGCATTAGAGAGTGCATTTAGTCGAGGAAGACTGTAGATCAGAGACAATCGCCATTCATTGAGATGCAATGCCATGAATGTTTTAGTTTGCCTCAGAGATTAGATTAGATTAGAGCGAAGAAAACACAAAATACAAAAGAAGAAGACCTTGAAGAAATAATGTCAATTGGGGATCCTTCGACACAAGTAAGTCCAAATTACGGATTAATTGATTTTGAAAATTATGAGTCAATTCCTATTAATGTTAATACATATGAATTGAAAAAAAATATTCGAAATATGTAGAATTTACATTTTACAATTTATTAGAGACAAATAATTGTAATTTTGTAACTTTGTATGTTTTGAATTTTATCAATATATTAATAAAGTCAAAGGCTCCTTCAGTCTTTGCATTTCTTAATTTTTTTTCTCATAAAATTACTATGTCTTCAATTAAATAATTTTAAACTTTATATTGAAAATTAAATTTGTGGTCACTATAATAAGTTAATACTTGAAAAAATAATGTTAACAATTAATATTTAAATAAATACTTGAAATTATTATATATTAAGTAGTATATTTAGTATATATTAGACGTAATATATATATAAGTATTCTAATATAATAGATAGTATACTGTGTGTATATTAGAAGTATTCATATAATATAATGTAAGTTTTCTAATAAGTGTATGTGTGTGTATATCTATAATGTAACTATTTTATTATTTAGATAGTATATTGTCATAAATATTTATGATTATTACAAAATTAAATAGATAACAATACACTATATTGATAATTGACTCAAACTTTCAAACTAATAATTACTAAACCAATTTTTTTAAAACAACTGGACCGACTCGGCCCGCCTCATTATTTGAATCCGGGACCGGCCCATCAGGCCCGATCATTATTGACTAACCGGGCATGGTCCGGATATTTTCTACCCATTTCACTGTTCCGCGTGGGTCCGGTCCGACTCATTAATGGGGGAACCGGGTTCAGAAACTCGGTAAGGAACTTTCCAATGGGTTGGGATGGCCCAACCCGACCTAGCAAACGGGCTTACCAACCACACCCACATGTCTAATATTTTAGTATAATATGATCACGTAATTCTTAGACGTGACATTCATAATGCAAAGGAAAAAGAATATTTGTAATCCAAAAAGAAAAACTATTTATAATTGGCTACCTCCTTATTTTCAAACTAAGGCGACCCACAACCCAGTTGCCCTTTTTCTTCCCTCATTACTATCATTGCTCAGTGACAAACGTAGAAATCAAACAGATCTTCAACAACGAGTCATGTGAAATTTGTCTCCTTCTTTTCCAAAGTTTATCTTCTTCTTCTCCAAGCTAGCCTCTACCGTCAAAATTCAAATTTCTCCTTAATGCCATCAGAATATATATATATATATATATATATATATATATATATGCAACATTAAAGTGAAAACACTACTAAATTATTGTTTGATATCATCAGAGTGTATATATATATATGCAACGGTAAAGTGAAAACACTACTAAATTATTGTTTGATACCATCAGAGTATATACTTTGATGGTATAAAAAAGGAACCAGTAGAGCTTCAATGAAAACACTACTCAGTTACTTCTTGATATCATTAGAGGAACATGCGGTGCTTCAGTGAAAAGACTACTCCATTACTGCTTGATAGTTGATACCATCATAGTATCTATATACTTTGATGGTATCAAGAATGAAGAAGCAGTGGTTCAGTGAAAATACTACTCAGTTATTGCTTGATACCATTAGAGCATATTATACTCTGATATTTATCAAAACAAGCTTGTCTAAGCAATTCAATTTGCGCATCCGACAAAATATAATTAACTATATTACAGTTCGTGAAGCAGCCAATCTTTGGCTTGTAATCAATATCCTATTTGATATAAAATTTACCTACCTGCACACACAATAAAAGTACACAAACAAATTAAAAACAATAATTAAGAAAAGAAATGTTCACTAATTGTATGATATCATCACTATATATATACTATCATAATATATTATTGTTTCAAGTATTTGGGATAGTAAATGAGAAAATGATAAAAGTAACAATAAAATAAGAAAAAACTACAGAAAATAGCAAACTCCATTATATAACAAATTAATATAGTTATAGTATACTTTATTTATTTTTTATGGATATATTTAATTATTAAATAGCAAATACTACTTTACGCGCATAAAAAAAATCCCCTTTTTACGTTTTCACTCTTTCCTAGTTCTCACTTTTAAAGCTTTTATCCCCAAATCACCGTATATATCTCATTATTCTCCTTACAATCACTGTCTCCTTCCCCCTAAAATCCTTACAATTGACAATTTTGGCTTGATTTTCAGAGGTTATTTGTGATTTAGATTCATCAGGTATCTTCTAATTCCTGTTTTTTCTCTTTTTTCATTGAAGATCTTATATACGTTTATGCTATCTTCTTAGGGTTGAAGTTGAAGGTTGTCTTCACCATTACAATGACAGAAATCACTATTCCTAAGAGGGTTACAAGAGGTACACATTATTCCGATAAATGTTTGGAAGGAATACCTTTGTTTGCTTTGTGTATAACTCAAATGCAAGCACAAATTTCAGGCTCCCTTACTGCGATGGAGATCAAGAAGCGATCAAAATTTCAGAATGACCCCATAACTTTGAATCTGAGTGATGAACAAGAAAGGGCTAATTCTTCAAAGAGAAAAGAAGGTCCAAAACCTACAATGGATGAAACAAAAATTGACAAGAGGATAAAAGTCAAAGATGTTATTTCTGATAGAAGTGGAAAAAATGTAGCTAATGAAGAGCACGAAGAAGAAAGGGGAGAAGAAATCGAGGCATGTATATTTTTCAATCTTTTTACATAGTAGAATACGTACATAAAATATGTAATTGTAGTGTACCAATTTCAATATGTCATATTTGGATGGGTTGTTCAATATTGATAGTAGTCAAACAAATATCATAATTCTTTGCATTCAATGTATGTTAAACAATTGTTATATTCATGTAAATATTCTATATTTTGAACAGGACAATGGAATTGAACGGGAAAATAACATAAGAGAAAAAAAATTCAACAAAAGAGAAAAACATTCTTGACAAGAGACAAAAAGTAAAAAATATTGCTTCTAGTAGCAATGGTAAAAAGGTTATACAAGAAGATTAGGATGAAGAAATTGAGGTGTGCATATATTATTTTAAAATTGTATACACTTGTTACTTCTATTGTATTACACTCCAGTTAGCTTTTGTTGAGCCTCATTGTATTCTCGATAACTTCATATTTACTTTCAGTTTAGCAGTTTTGAGATGTCGCGGGTCTTGTCCCGACATCCTTCTTTAATAGTAGATTTTCATAAATAAAAAGTGTCTGGGAGTTTCTCAGTACTTTCTTTCCTTTAAAGATGTTTTGCAAACTATTATAATTATTGCAATGAATACTTTTAGATATTCCAAATGAGTTTTATTTTGAGAACAAAATTCTGCTTTAAGCCTATTTTTACTTGAGTTAGTTTTTCGCTTGTAGTCAGCAAGGATGACGGTTCACTTGGGGACCAACAATGATTCTCAAGTGTCGACCACGTCAAGGGTGTAGGCTCGGGAAGTGACAAACTTGGTATCAGAGCATAGAGTTCAACAGTCCTGGGGTGTCTATAAAGTCGTGTCAAGTAGGATCTTATTTATAGTTATGAGGGCCCCACTTCTATAAATGAGGGAAACTTTAAGAAAATTTTCTCTTCTTTCATACTCTAAATCGTGCAATAGAACTATCATAAGGAGCTTCTTCAAACTTGTGTGTTTCTCAAATCCGTTTAACTACCCCTCACACTCAAGGTAGTTGAAAGCAAAGCCAGATCCTTATCAATGATTTACTCTCAGCAAAAGTCTTCAAAAAGTCATGAGACTGTAGAGGGGCTTGAGAGAAGCCTGTGAGTGAGCTTAAGTGCTGAGATTCGAAAGAATGCACTTTTATTCATATGAATCATGTGTTCAAGCTAAAAGTGAGATGTACTCCCTTTACTAAACTTTATTCAGGTGAGAACCTCACGAGGGGAGTGTATTTTAGAGCTTGGTATTTTTTCACCCGGGACGATAATATGAGTTGAGATGTTATAAGTAGTAATAGTAAAAGTGCCTAGAGTTAGAAGAATGTATGCAGATGTATAGTAATCTCAGAAAGGAAGATAATGATGAGGCAAATTATGTTGTTGCAGTCGTGCACCCAATAAGTTATTAATGAGGAGTTTTCCCTTATGGGTAGACTAAGAAGTGATGAGTTTGTGTAGATTTCATGACAGAAGGTAGAGTAAAAGTTATTAGTATGGATGAGTTAGAGTATATTTCAACCAGAGGGAGTTTAACTATGAACTCTAATTGATCGTTGTTGCAATAACTTATTTTTTTGACAAAAAAATTTCGTGTCCAAAATTGTAACTATATTTAAGACAAATAATAGTTCGTCACAAATTGAATACATTATACGTAACAAAAACTAAAGTCACAATTTGATATAAAATTTTGTGGCTAAAGCTTAAAACATTTAACTACAAACTCTAATTTGTGGCTATTCCAATAACTTATTTTTAGTGATAACAAATCTTTATATCCAAATTTATAACTAATTTTAAGACAAATAATAGTTCGTCACAAAATGGATACATTATTAATGACAAATTAATGTGTGACTGATAACTTAAAACTTGTCACTAATCATACTTAATAAATGACGCCAAATTATTTTTTGGTGGGAAATATTAGTGAACAAAACTTTGTTACGATATTGTATGTTTCTTCACTAATAATTTTTTACTTATGAAATTAAACACGAAATGAAATTTTTGTCACAAAAGAAAAACAATAATTAGTGACGAATTGTATATTGTACCTAATAATTTTGTAGCAATATATCACATTTGTTGTAGCGAAAAGGTGGAGGAGACATACTTCAGAAGTTTCATTGGGTGTTAAATGTATCTTACATCAACAAGACGCGATATATTGTATGATGTAAGTGTTTTATCAAGGTTCATGTATTTTTCCAGTGAAATACATTTGCAGACAGCCAAAAGAATTGTGGGATACATCAAAGGAACCATCACCTATGGAGTCAAGTTTCAGAATGGTCAACTTGTGAAGCTTTGTGGGTACCCCGTGATTGAGGTGGTTTGAGGATGATGCAAAGAGTACAGCAAGATACTATTTTAGTCTTGGTTCTAGAATTTTCTCATGGAGTTGTAACAAACAAAATATTGTGGCTCAATCTACTGTCGAAGTTGAGTTTGTGGCAGCTGCAACAATAGTAAATCAAGCATTGTGGGTGAAAAAAATTCTGGTTGATCTGCATATGAAACTGACTGGGAGCATCGAAGTGTTTGTGGACAATGCAGAAGTAATAGCTATATCTCACGATCCTGTATTTCATGGAAGAACTAAGCACTTCAAAATCATTTTTTTTTCTTGAGAGAAGTGCAAAAGGATGGAGATATAACTCTTGTCTACTGCAAGACGGAAGAACAATTGGCGGATAAATTCACTAAGTCTTTACCAGGCAACAAGTTTGAGCTTCTCAAATTGGAGTTTGTAGTTTCCAAAGGAAGGAGGAGTCTTAGGAATTTAATTTTTCAACTGCAGTTAATTTATTTTTATTGTTTTATATTAAATACTATCTTTGTCCCTAATTACTTGTCCACTTTTGAATTGACACATCTATTAAGAAAATAATGATTGACATAGTCAGTTTACCATTTTTACCCATATTAATTATGAAGTAAATGAATTAAAAACTTAAGATTTTCAAAAAGTTCTACCTTTTTCAGAGTAATTAATTGATGGTATAATTGGTAAAAAAAAAGTTTGTCCTTTCTTGATTTGTCAAAATGAATAAGTAATTAAAGACAACTAAAAAAGAAAAAGTGGACAAGTAATTAGGGACAAAGAGAGTAAAATTTAATCAATTAATTGTTAGTCATCTATTCCTGTTATTTAGGAGTTAGTTAGTGGGTTAGGAAATCTGCTAGTCGTGTACTATTTACTGCTTTCTATTTAATTTGACGTCTTATAAAAGTAACTAGAAGATAAATAAAAAAGTTATTCTGTTACTATTCTTCAAACTTCTCTGCTTTCTAATTCATTAGTTCTAAAATTAACCAACAATATGAAGCACTGAAAATTATCGATCTAGCACTTGGATTAAGTATAATTAATACTAGTGGATATAGGATGTGTTTGGTATGAAGGAAAATGTTTTTCATGGTAGAAAGTATTTTTCGAAAAAGTTTTTTAAGTGTTTGATTTATGAATAAAATTATTTTTGAGAAAATATTTTATTTTTACTAGAGTAGAAAATAATTTTTGAATTAAAATTGAAAATATTTTAAAAAAATAAACTTATTTTTTTTGGGGTGGGGTAGGGTGGTGGGGGTGAGGGTAAGATGGGGTAAAAAAAATAAAAATTTGAAATTAAAAATATTTTTTAAAAACAAACTTAAATTTTTTTTGGAGGGGGGTGGGGGTTGATGGGGTCGTTGGTAGGAGTGGGGTGGGGTGAAAAATAAAAATTTGAAATTGGAATATATTTTTTGGGGGGGACGGGGGTTGGTAAAGGGGCTGGGGAGGGGGGCTGAAAAATTAAAATTTGAAATTGAAAATATTTTTTAAAAACAAACTTTAAATTTATTATTTTTTTGGGGGTGGGGGGTGGGGGGGTCAGGGTAGGAGGGGGTGGGGTGAAAAATAAAATTTTGAAATTTAAAGTATTTTTTAAAAACAAACTTTAATTATTTTTTTGAGGGGGGTGGTAGGGGCTAGCGGGGTCAAGGTAGGGGTGGGGTGGGGTGAAAATAAAAATTAGAAATTAGAAATATTTATTTAAAACAAACTTTAATTATTATTATTTTTTTGGGGGGTGGTGGTGGTGGTAGGAGGACTGGTGAGTGGGGGGGGGGGTCGGGGTGAGGGGGGTTAAAAAATAAAAAAATGAAGTTGAAAAATATTTTTTTAAACTAAGCTTTAAATTTATTTTTTAAAATA
>JAJOOO010004179.1:0-25362 GCA_029582685.1 Solanum piurae | reverse complement strand
CTTTAAAAACATTCCTAGAATATTAATAGGAACCTTGAACCCCTCTTTAAATATTTTCAATCGATTTCTTATTTTTTATCGTTTGGAAAATCAGTTTTCTTAATTTTTCTACAAAAATTAAGTGGCGACTCTTAAAACTAGTCCAATGATATATATTTTAAATTAAATACTATTGTTGTAAGCAAATTCAATAAGGGGTAGGTGATCATCCCAATTTCCCTTGAAATCAATCACATGGGCCCTCAACATATCCTCTAAGGTCTGAATAGTGCACTCTGCTTGACCATCTGTCTGAGGATAAAAAGCAGTACTCAAGTTCACCTTTGAACCCAAGCCTTTCTGGAATGACTTCCAAAACTGTGCAGTAAATTATGTACCTCTGTCTGAAATAACGGAGACCGAAACTCCATAAAGTCTAACCACTTCTTGAAGATACAACTTGGCATAATCCTCTGTTGTATGGGTAGTCTTTATCGGCAAAAATTGTGCTGATTTTGTCATTCTATTGACAATCACCCAAATAGAATCATGTTGCCTGCGAGACTTGGTAAACCTGTGATGAAATCCATATTAATCATCTCCCACTTCCATTTCGAAAGTTCTATATTCTGAGTCATACCATCGGGCCTTTAGTGCTTTACTTTAACTTGTTGGCAATTTGAATACTTAGCAACGAATTCCGCAATACCCTTCTTCATACTACTCCACCAATAAACTTCTCTCAAGTTGCTATACATCTTTGTAGAACCCGGATGAATGGAATATCTGGAGCTATGAGCTTCCTCCATGATACTCTCTGGGAGTCCATCCACCATTAGTACACACAATCTACCTTGATATCTCAGTACGCCATCTCACCCTTCTTCAAAAGTCATAACTTTCTGCTTATGAGCATTTGGCTTCAATTCAAGCAAAATTGGGTCTTAGTCTTGCATTTCTTTCACTTATGATACTAATGAAGACTTAGCCCCATTCATCACCACTACTTCTCCTTCTGTGGAATCCATCAGTCGGACTCCTAAGCGTGCAAGTCTATGGACATCTTTTGCTAACTCTCTCTTTTCTTCCTCAACATGGGTGGTACTACCCATAGACAACCTGCTTAAAGCATCAGCAAAAACATTAGCCTTACTTGGGTGGTAAAAAATACTTATGTCATAATCCTTGAGTAATTCTAACCACCTCTTTTGTCTGAGATTAAGCTATTTCTGAATAAACACGTATTGAAGGCTCTTGTGATCGGTGAACACATCCACATGAACACCATAAAGATAATGGTGCCATATTTTTAAAGCAAATACTACATCAGCCAATTCTAAATCATGGGTTGGGTAGTTCTTCTCATGAACTTTTCAACTGTCTGGAGGCATAAATTATAACCTTGCCATTCTACATTAATACACAACCCAAACCAACTTTAGATGCATCACAATACACCATAAAACCTTGCGTACCTTCTGGAAAGGTCAAAACTGGGGCAGTAGTTAACCTCTTTTTCAATTCCTAAAAGTTTTTCTCACAAGCTTCAGACCATTGAAATTTCACTATCTTCTGAGTTAACTTGGTCAAAGGGGATGAAATAGATGATAACCCTTCTACGAAACTTCTATAATAGCCAGCTAAACCCAAAAAACTCCTAATATCAATTAGAGATGTGGGTCTAGGCCAATTCTGTACTGCCTCAATTTTCTGAGTATCAACTTTAATTCCCTCTCCAGACACAATGTGGCCTAAGAATGTCACAGACTCAAGCCAAAACTCACACTTAGAGAACTTGGCATATAACTCTCTATCCTTTAGAGTCTAGAGAACTATTATGAGATGACTAGCATGATCTTCTTCATTCATTGAATAGATTAGTATGTCATCAATGAAGATAATAACAAACATATCTAAATAAGGCTTGAATACTCTATTCATAAGGTCTATGAACACTGTAGGCGCATTGGTTAAGCCGAACGACATGACCAGAAACTCATAATGGCCATAACGGGTCCTGAATGATGTCTTGGGAATAACTCACTCCCTTACTCTTAATTAATAGTAACCAGATCTGAGATCTATCTTAGAGAAATAGATGGCACCCTAAAGTTGATCTAAAAGATCATCAATCCTTGGAAGAGGATACTTACTCTTGATGGTAACCTTGTTCAACTGGCAGTAATCTATACACATCCTAAGAGAACCATCTTTCTTTCTCACAAATAAGACTAGAGCGCCCCAAGGTGAGACACTTGGTCGAATGAAACCCTTATCAAGGAGATCTTTCAACTACTCTTTAAGATCTTTCAACTCTGTTGGTGCCATTTTATATGGCAGAATAGATATAGGACGAGTATCTGGAAAAAGGTCTATACCGAAGTCTATCACTCTGTCAGAAGGGACTCCGGGAAGATCATCTGTAAAATTTCTAGAACCTCTCTTACTACTGAAACTGACTGAATATGAGGTATCTCAACACTAGAGTCATTAACTCGGACTAAGTGATAGACACACCCCTTAGAAACTAACTTCCTCGCCTTAAGGTACGAAATAAAATGACCCTTATGCATTATTAAACTGCTTTTCCACTCTAAGACTGGCTCATTTGGAAATTGAAACTTGACAACTCGAGTTCTACAATCAACTGAGGCATAACAAGCATGAAGTCAGTCCATACCAAGAATGACATCAAAATCTACCATGTCTAACTCAATTAAATCAGTCATGGTACTCTTGTGATTGACAGAAATGGAACAATCACGATAGACTCTCTTTGGTAGAATAAACTCACCAACAGGTGTAGAAACACTTAATGGTTCACTAAGTTGCTCAGGAATAACATCAAAATTCATTGCAACAAAAGGAGTTATAAAAGACAAACTCGCTCCTGGGTATAGCAAAGCATAAACATTAGAGTTAAAGACTTGGATCATACCAGTGATAACATCTAGCGAATCCTCTTGCTCTTGGCGACTGGTGATAACATATAGATGGTTTGATCCTCCGCCAGTACTTGAAGTAGCTCCCCTAGGTGTAACTCTGTCTGGTGGATCAATTGAAGAAGACTGGGCTCTATTACCCCCATTATCATTACCGTGCTTGTTCTTTGGACACTCTCGCATGAAATGACCATTCTGTCCACACTTGAAACAACCAGTGGAGCCCTCATGAGATGTACCTGAGTGGTTCCTACCAAACTTAGCGCAGGCAGGAGGCTTACTACCCCCTTGTGCCACACTACCATGAGAACAAGCAGGTTTAGTTCTGAAATTCTGACTATTGTACTCATTTTTGTCCTTTGGTGCAGGCGAACTAGCAGATGATGGAGCAGGTCCCTTCTATTTCTGTTGGAAATATGACTGTTTGGCATTATTCTTCTATTGTCCGGACTCATTCCATGTCTTAGCTCTCTTATTCTTGAACTCTTCTCTATCCATCGGCTTCTCTTCCTCAACCTGCTGCACATATACCATCAACCTCAATATATCCATATCCCCAATTACCATCACTGCTCTACCCTCTTTGCTTGATAGACGGGACAATCCAGCAACAAACAGTCTCATTCTACTCCTCACATCCGCAACTATCTCCGGAGCATAATGGGATAGTTGGGTGAACTTTAACCCATACTCATGAACACTTAGTGACTCTTGCTTAGGAGTAAGAAACTCCCATACCTTAGCCTCTTTCAGTTCTCGAGGAAAGAAACGCCCCAAAAAGGCCTCCTCAAAACAAGTCCAACTCGCAGATGGTGCATCCTCAACTCGGTTCTTCTTCCATTGATCGAACTAAATCCTAGAGGCACCCTTCATCTGGTATGCAACTAGTTCCACCCTTTCAGTATCAGCAACATGCATGACATCAAACACCTTTTGCAGCTTCTCAATAAAGTTCTCTGGATCCTCAGTAGTGCTTGAACTAGTGAAACTTGGAGGATTCATCCTCAAGAACTCACGAATCCTCGAAGTATTACCCTCTTCCTATTTAGCTCCACTTTGCTGCCCAACTTGGTTAGTCACCGCCTGACTTAACATTCGGATTGCTTCCCGAAATTCAGCATTGGTAACTTCTCCTTAGGGTTGCACTTCAGGTGCATTGGGTACCCCTTGCTTCTCAACATTACGCCTAGCAGGATGTCCTCTAATAGCTCTTCGTGGAGGCATGATTATCTGAAAACACATGCAAGCACGAATTAGGGAGAAACTTTTTCGAGATCAAACTCTAACACACGAAATGAGTGTGAAAGAAGTGAGATATTCGGACGAAAATACGATGAATTAAACATGCTTGGCGCATGGGTAAACTAACCCAACGCTATGTGATCTCACATACCTCGTAGGGATCACCCCTTGACGAATTCCACAAGCGATTCCTTACGAAGACGTCGAAACTTGAACTTTCTTCTCATTTCTCCTCTTTTCTCTTTTCTCCAAGTCCTAGCGTAGATTTTCATTTTTTTCTAAACTGACCAAATTCAGTTTTGACCCTTAATTAATTCATTAAAATGAATTAAATAAATTGGGTAAGAAAAAGACCAAACTACCATTTAAAAATCCGGATTGGACATTTCCTTATTTGAACAGCCCAACTTTCAATGGGTAAAACTCACTCATACAAACTCGGAATCGCGCAAACTCGGCGGCGTTGGAAAGATTGTTCCAAGATATTTCCTACGATATCTGGAGACACACCTAAATCATCATGAGCTAGAAGTTATGGTCATTTGAAGTTGACTAAAAACTCAATTTAACACACTTAACAAATTTTCCAGATTTTTAAATTCTTTCCAAAAATGATTATTTCCACTTTTTAATTTCTTTCTAGTTACGGGGTGTTACAATGAGCCCCCACTATTTTAAGAATTTAAATATAATTTTTTCATGAAAAGTAGTATCATTTCATTCATGAAAAAACTAGGTAATTTTATTTTTTCTTTACCTTTTCTCCACTTGAATTTAGCAAGTAGAAAAATATTTTACCGTACACCTCTTCTCTTCCATCTCTTGAAGAGAGCGATATTGAGCGGAATTGTGTTGAGATCCCTATCTTGATATCCACGTACTTTTTCAAACGGTAACAAACACATGAATCTCCTTTAAATTGTTGGTGTAATATACCACAAATAATATAAATTACGGTTGAAAATAAGATGACAAAAAATGAATAAATAATTTTTAGGATAAGGCGCGGATATCTCGCTCTCTTTAAGAAGATTCAAACCAACAACGGCATAGTCTACACCGATCCAGCAACATAAATTATTTGTTCATTTTTTATCTCCTTAAAGAGAGCGAGATATCTGCGCCTCAGCCTAAAAATTATTTATTCATTTTTTATCATTTTATTTTCAACTGTAATTTATATTATTTGTGCTATATTACACCAACATAAATAAGAAGATAATTTTACTAATTCACTCCTTAAAAAACTTCTTAGAAATTTTATAACAAATGTAAGCAATTAAAAAAATAATTAATTGCAAAGGCAATATAGGAAAAATTCAACTAATGTTTTCTTAATTTAGTAAGATGAACAAATAATATAAGACAATTATTTTTAATAAAATGATCAACTAATGAAATGGAGGGAGTATATGATTTACATTTTTTTTCTTAGTAAAATAGCAGCATTATTATGGCAAATATAGCAAATGAGGAAAACGTTGGTACTGTGGTCTAGGAAAAGGCGACAAATGCTCAGTAACATCACAATAGCAGCTGCATCAGATATGTTATCCAAGTTGCTTAAATTTGTGGCGGAGATAATAACTTTATTTATTACTTTCTATGTTTTATTTTATATGAGTTATTTTGACTTCATACCGAATATAAGAAAGAAATAAAGACTTTTGAAATTTATGATTTAAAATAAGTGAATATATGTGTGACTATTAATCACTTCATCAAGAATAAGATGTACATTTTAAAATTAAATTATTACTTAATACAAAAATGTGTCATTCTTCTATACTAACTAAAAAGAAAAGTAAATAGTATAAACTGAGACGAAAGGAACGTAGATGAGAAAATGATAAAAATAGTTCTTTATTTTTGGATGTAGATTTTAAATAGTTTCAACTATCATCTGAATAATGTGGATTCTTCAAGTTAGCTAAAAATGAACGCTTTTGATATGTATATTAGTTATCAAACTTTAACTCTTGAATCAAAATTGTGATTAAAAAAAAAGGATTTAACAAAAAATGCATATAAAATTTCCGTCAAAAATCAAGAAACCTGAACATAAACTAGACCAAACACAAAAAAAAAAAAAAAAAAAAAACACTAATTGCAAGAATTGTACTTTCAAATATGAGTTCACACAAGTATTTCTTATTTCCACAATTCCCTTCAACTTTATTACTACTAAAGTTTGATAAATATTTAAGTGACGCCAAAAATGTTCATATTTGGCAAGACCAAAACTTCTTATACAACTATTTTAAAACTAGTACCAAATTAAAGATAAGGGGCCATTCTGTCAATTTCTCTTAATAAGAATGTAATATATATATATATATATATATATATATATAAAATCATGAATTCAAATTCATTTATTTTAACAAAACAACCACAAGATTTATCAAAACTTTTTTTGTATTTTTTAAATAAATTATTCTAAAAACCAGAACATAAAAAAACAAAGATCAAACATAGAAAAAATAACACTAATTAATTGCAAACAATTTACCATCAAATATGAGTTTACGTTAAGTAAATTTATAAATAAAAATTTGATAAATATTTAACAGAGACTAAAAAATACTCATATTTAATAAACTTAAATTAAAAGACCAAAATCACTTAGATGATATTTAAGGAACTACTTTAAACGTAGCACTAAATATAAGGGATCATTTGTGTCACATTTTCGCTTATAAGAATGTGTTTTTTTTCTTTCCTTGTTGCAAATTAAAAGCCGTTTTGTCTTTGTCATGACTTCTTCTTTTCTAAAATTGGTTAAATGGAGTTTCTTGTTTTTGGTCTTAAACCCTAATTTTCAAAACATTGAGGGGTGTTTCGACTCCATTATTAGTTTCGGCGATTCGCTTGCTGACACTGGAAATAAACTTCACATCTCTCTAAACAAAACCCCTCCTTCCCATTTCTCCTTGCCACCTTATGGTGAAACCTTCTTTCATCATCCTACCGGTCGCTTTTCTAATGGACGTCTTGTTATAGATTTTATTGGTACGTATCTACAAAGTTGTTACATTTATGATAAATACTAGTTTTTATCCATTGTTAATTGCGCTCTCATATTATATTATTCAGGCTTCAATTGATAAGTCTAAACGCTTATGCAAAGATGTTAAATGTCCCATATATATTTTTGATCACTTGTTGTATTTGTAGCTGAGAGTTTTGGGCTCCCATTAGTGTCAGCATATTTGGAAGGGAAAGATGAAAGGAATAATGTAAAATTCAGGCAAGGTGTGAATTTTGCAGTGGGAGGGGCAACAGCACTTGATTCTGCCTACTTGTTGGACAAGGGAGTAACGTCCAGTAACAATGTGTCTTTGGGAACTCAACTGGATTGGTTCAAAGATATGATGTCTTCTTTTTGCAAATTTCCTTCAGGTTAGTAATATTAGAATATTCCTCTTATGAGCCTGCTTTAATATTTAAGAAAATATAACAAGCCCTGGACCCATCCATGCTTTTGCGCCTTGCGTATATTTTGACTTGAGATGTAAGAAAGAAACTAGAAGTTGAACTGCAATGAAATTAGAAAATGTTTAGCTTGCCTGAAGTGTAAGTGCACTGAAGAAGGTGTGAACAAGACCCAGCATTCTGTTGCTCTTGTCATCAAGTTGGAGCAATCATTAGTTGGAAGGCTACTGCTCTCTCCGTCTTAATTTAAACGGCAAAAAGGTCGAAATTGCTCTTGAACTAGATGAAATACACTATTTATACCTTCGTCATCTTTTCAAAAGACTACAAATATCCTCAAGAGTTAACATTCCAAATTTTTAATAACGTGGCAAACCACATAAGACTAATCACTCCACTTAATCATTGTCAACTAGGATTCTCACATTGATTCTGATCCGATTTATAATCCACCTAAGCGGTACCAATTAGTCAAATATTGAGGCTATAAATTTGATGAAGAACAACACTAAGGTCCCTCTGGTTCTCATGATTTGAAACATAAAACACCTTTAAAATTAAGAACCACAAGAATGGATGAAATCGATGACTTAGTGGTAGATCACTAGATTTAAAGATGAGGTGACAGAAAATAGAATAAGTCAAGTAGTCATGTCATGTCCACAATTCAATAGGTCCCATATTCAACAACCGCACTTGCTTTTGCCTTAAATAATAACTCAAGTTGAACAACTACAGCTATAAATAAACTGTTTCTATGAGTTGGCACTGCTTAGGCAGAGGGATTAGTCTCTGGCTTGCCACATCATTAAAAAATTGGGTTGTTAACTCTTGAGGGGATTTGTTGTCTCTTATGACAACGATGGCGACATTTTTAATCCAAAAATGTAATGGAAAGTATAGGTGGTCTATTGCATAGTTCAGAGCAATTTTGACCATTTTTCGTAATTCCAATGACACTTTTTTTAGTATGTCCCAAAAAGAGTAAGACAATTTTCGGTTTATAATAACAATTTAGCTATAAAATGTCATTCTACCTTTAAATGAGATGATCTATAATCACACAAAATATCTACAACTTCTTTTAGATTATAAATTTTTTTAAAACAAATCTTTTTTAAGTTTCGTGTCAAGTTAAGCATCATATAAATTGAAATAAACGAAGTATTTCTGAGCAGCATGGCTAATTAGTTGGTGGGTATCTTTTAGCTAGCTGACTAACGAGTAGGGCATATTAATTGTTTTTAAAAAATACAATATGAATTAACTTATTGAATAGTTCAGAAATATTTATAGCCCTTTTTTTTAAAAAAAGTTTAGAATGTATTTGGATAAGTTTTTCTTCAACATTTGTCTATCACCAACTCTTCTTGTTTATGTATCAAAGAATGCAAAGAATTTCTTCAAAACTCATTGATACTCATGGGAGAAATTGGAGGCAATGATTTCAACTATGGATTTCTTGGAAATAGCACCAAGGAAGAGGTTGAATCATATGTTCCAGCAGTCATCAAGACTATTAGTTCAGCTATAGAGGTCAAAACACACTTCATATTGCTTTACTTCAAAATAATAAACCATAGTACGTAATTTAATGATTAATTGATGATGCGCGCAGGAATTAATCGAGTTAGGTGCAAGCACACTGTTAGTTCCGGGGGATTTGCCGATTGGATGTTCAACAGCTTATCTCACAAAATTTATGCACTCAGATAAGGGACAGTATGATCCCAAAACTGGTTGTTTAAATTGGCTTAACAAATTCTCACAGCAATACAATGAGCTTCTTCAGAAGGAACTTCATCTTCTAAGAGACCTTTATCCTGCTGCTACAATAATCTATGCTGACTACTACAATGCAGCCATGCAATTTTATGCCTCTCCAAAGAGCCATGGTAATTATTAATTTCATTTCTTAATTTATTAATCACTCATATAAATTGAATGAAGTGCTAATCTTATGATTCATTTTAAAAAATTAATCAATTATTACAGGTTTTAGAAAAGGAGCTTTAGTTGCATGTTGTGGAGCAGGAGGGCCATACAATTTTAAATTTTCTGCATTATGTGGGGATCCAGCAGCAAGAGATATTTGCAGTGACACTTCAGTGTATGCTAGTTGGGATGGAATGCATTTTACTGAAGCTGCATATAAATGGATTGCCACTGAACTTTTACAAGGCACTTTCACTTTTCCTCCCCTCCCTAAAATATGCACTGATCGTTTCAATCCAAATGTAAACCAGTTTTATGATTCTGACTTGTTTGGTGTGAGATATAACGTATAATAATTTCAAAAATAAAATCCAGGATTATTTTATCTTGTGTTTGGTTGTAGTTATTAGACAGTCTTGAAATTATTTACTGATCAGCAGCTTTTTTTTTTCTTTTTTTTTTAATCACTGTCTCAGCAACATGATTATCATATACATTTTTTTTATCAATTTTTTAAAAAAATTAAAATCGCTGCTCTTGCAGTGATTTTGTCAAAAAAAAAAAAAAATTTTTAAAAACCTGAAATCGCTATTGAGTCAGCGATTTTACAAAAAAAAAAATTGACAAAATCGCTGCTGGAGCAGCGATTTTAATTGAAGATTTTAACGTCGTAAACGGAGTTACAAAGATATCTCTCCCTTAGTAGCGATTTTTCCGTTTTGGTTAAAAAAATTGATAGACCGCTTATGTTTCTTGGAGGAAAAAAATCGCCGTTTTGGCTCCGGACTCTATTTATGTGATTGTAAATCATTTCATTAGGGGTAAAAATAAAATTTTAAAGTTAAAATGTTTCTAATTATAGTAATATGACATTCTTTTTGAGACAAATTGGAAATGAAAAGATGGTACATAAAATGAAACAAATGAGTAAATATTTAATTTCAATCATGTTAGTTTTAATACACATCTTAATGCTTAAATATTCATTCAATTAAGTATATTACTCCATCCATTTCATATTAGTTGATCACTTTCTTTTATACATGCATATTAAAAAATTAATAATAATAAAATAATTTTACTAATTCACCTCTTGAAAAACTTTTTGAAAATTTTACAAATAAATGTGAATACTTTAAAAATAATTATGAAGGTGATATAAGAAAAAATTCAATTAATATTTTCTTGATTTAATAAGGTGGACAACTAGTATGGAACAACTGTTTTTAATAAGACAATCAAACTAATATGAAACGAAAGAGAATATATTGTTTATAAAAAAAATCCTTATACCTCATTAAATAGCAGCATTATTATGGCAAATATATCAAATGAGGAAAGGCGACAATTGCTCAGTAATATCACAATAGTTTTGGTATTTTCGAGTCCCACTTACTGCACATAAAGTTATTATTATTGACCAACTTTAGCAGATGCATCATCTTCACATATTTTTACTTTGGTTTGGTACGAAATTTAGAAAAAAGAGATTTTCTAAGAACCCGTTTGGTCATAGATTTTTCAAGTAAAATTTGAAAGAAAATTTGGTAAATAGTATTTGTCCATACAATTTGTCATTATTTGACAAATAATTCAAATTCTACACTAAATTTTTATCTTTTACAAAAACACCCTCTATAGTAGTTGTTTGTAATGTATTACGTAATTTTTTTACGTAAACACCAAAGTTGTTATGAAATATTCAGTGAATGTGAAAGTGGTGATTTGATTGTTGATGAAAATGATGAACAATCGACCCAGAATAACAAAGTCATGTGCTTTGTCTACTTCACGATGTATGAAATGATGTTTGTTGCACTCACTCCAAACTACCACATTGCTTCAGCGAATGTGAAAGTGGTGATATGATTGTTGATGAAAATGATGAACAATCGGCCCAGAATAACAAAGTCACGTGCTTTGTCTACTTCATGATGTATGAAATGATGTTTGTTGCTCTCACTCCAAACTACCACATTGCTTCAGTGTCATGGACACTATTTGTTATTTTTTGTAACGAAGAACCAATTGACTTGTAATACAAATTTATGGTTAGTTTTGATAGTTTTTAAAACTTATGGGTATAAATCATATTTTTTCTAAAAAAGTGAAATATTTTCCCAAATACTATGGCCAAACACATGGTGAAATTTCACCCAAATTATATTTGCCAAAAATATTTGAAAATTTATGACCAAACGCTAGCTCAATTTGTGGTCTAACATAAATGATAGACATTTGTGTGACTATAGATCACTTTATTAAAGTAAAGGTAAAATAAAGGACAACATATATTAAGGTCCATTTTGATGGTTTTCTCTACTTTTTTAATATGTAAATTAATTTTTGGTACTCTCTAAGGGCCTGTTTGGAAAGACTCACTAGTAATTGGATTTGATGTAATTACACTGTTTGTCATGTTTGGTTGGACGGGTAATTACTTGATCAGCAGGTAATTAGTGTAATTGGCAGGGGGTAATTACACTCTCCAATTCACAGGCAGAGGCTGTGAATTGTTGGTAATTACACATGATGTAATTAACAGCTGATTACTTTTTATTTAATTTTTAATTTTTTTTTAAAATTTTTGTTTTAGTTTTTTACTTCTCTTATTTCAAGTCTTTATTTCATTTTTAATTAGACTTGATAGATTATTTTTTTGTCAAACATTTTAATAATTTATGACATTTTATATATTAATCTTTTTATCAAACATGCATTTCATGATGTTCGTAGAAACTTCATATTTTTAGTTTTTATGATCAATTCAATTGAAATATATTAATTTAAAAAAATATAAATCAATTATTTTTTCATAATATTAGTTAAGAACATATGTTTATTAATTAATATATTTTTTTAAAATAATATATATCTTAAAATATTTAATTTAATATCACTTATATAGTTTCTTATTTGTTTTGTATAAATTTTAAATAATTAAGTAATTTGTATTTTTAAAATTTAATATAATTTTATGATTGAATTGTGCATCCAAACATGTAATTATAATGTGACATCCAAACAAGACATGTATAATTACAGTGTAATTACATTATGTCAACCAAATAGATCAGTATAATTACTAGATTGTGTAATTACTAGACTGATAATTATTATCGTAGTAATTATATCAATTCCAATTATCATGTGATTTTCCAAATAGACCCTAAAAGAAAAGGTTGAATAGTGGGGGAAATGAGAAGAGCAGTGTTGGGGGAGTTGTGGCAACACTCCATTCGCCAATTGTATTTCTTGTACTCATATATGAATATGAATGTCATTAAACAAAACCACACCTTCTTCAGACTTCAGTAGTAGCAATACTTGTTACTATTATCACAACAAGAAGAAAGATGGCCTGCATTAACAAAGGTTGGAAGGTTGTTAGTAGAAATATCAGTAGCTGTTTGAAAAACAAAAAGGGGATCGAAAACAGAGACAAGAGCATAGCTGAAAGATGGGAGATTTTGAGTGGAAAAAACAATTGGGAAGGCTTACTTGACCCTTTGGATTATGATCTCCGACGATACCTTATTCACTATGGCCAAATGTGTCAAGCCATCTGCGATTCATTCAATAATGAGAAAGCTTCAAAATACAGAGGAACAAGCCGATACTCCAAAAAGAGCCTCTTCACAAGAGTGGGACTCCACAAAAACAAATATGAAATCACCAAATATGTGTATGCACCTTCAAGTAAAACTGAAAAGATGAAAGAATCAAATTGGATAGGGTTTGTTGCTGTTGCCACTGATGAAGGGAAAGTTGCATTAGGGAGGAGAGACATTTTGATTGCTTGGAGAGGTACCATGACGGAATCAGAATTCAACGAAGACCGTAAATGGTCGTTAGTCCAACCAACAAAAATCTTTGGTGAAAATGCGGAAAGCATTCTTGTACACAAAGGTTTTTATTCAGTTTATACTTCTCTTAATGACGCTTCAGATTTCAACCGAATAAGCAGTGCCAGAGATCAGGTAGTAATTTGTTGCAACTTTAATTTCCGATTGATAGTATAAATATTGACCCCTTAAAATTAAAACTGGCAGGTTCTTGAAGAAGTTAAAAGGTTGTTGGATCAATACAAGAAGGAGGAAGTTAGCATCAGTTTTACAGGCCACAGCTTGGGTTCATCATTAGCCACTCTATGCGCAATTGACATAGTTGTCAACCAAATCAATAAGGAGTTTCCAGTGACTGCATTTTTATTTGCTAGCCCACGAACAGGAGAGGCAAATTTCAAAAAGGCTTATCAAAATTTGAAAAACCTTCACATCTTGCGGATTACCAATGCCTCTGATTTCATTCCAAAGCTGCCAGACCGTGGACAGGTCGAAGGTTCTGCAACAGAATGGAGAGTGTATGAAGATGTTGGCTTCGAACTTCCAATTGATACTACAAAATCAGAATACTTGAAGAGAGACATATTTAGTCATCTTCTGGAAGTTTATCTGCACGGAATTGCTGGAACACATGGACCAGGAGGAGAGTTCAAGCTGGAGATAAATCGAGATATTGCATTGGTGAATAAGCAAGGGGACTTTTTGAAGGATGAATACGGTGTACCAACTGCATGGTGGATCGAGAAGAATAAAGGAATGGTTCAACAAGAAGATGGATATTGGATTCTCATCGATCATCAGACTTAATTTCGAGAGAAATCAATGATGGATCATGAGGATGACACTGATTCATCATGTGCTGGTAATGAGCATATGTGAACCACATATTTTTATGTTAAATTGTGCATTATTGTTTTCATATTAAATAAAACGGATGTAGATTGATTGAGTGATGCCAAATTAGTCAAGAGCAGTGAGTCATCTTCCACCTCATGTAACAAGGATAGATTTGTCTATCCTTCTTTTGTATTGTATGAAAGGGAGTTGTTACTTTTTACTTGTTTTCTACTTTTCTTTTGATAAATGAAGAAAAGATAATAGTTTTATTTATTATATCTTTAATTTATTTAGTGAGTTAATGTTTTTGAAAAAAATTGAACTTTTTTAGCGAGTAAAATTAATTTTGAAATTTTATCATTTAATAGGGATAAAATAGTAAATCATTATATCAATTATTATTTTCTTAATAACTATGTCAAATAAAAAATAGATAAATAAATAGAGACGGGGAGTAAAGTGGATGCATTTGATTAATTAAGATTCTTGAATTGAATGAATACTGTTAAGACCCATGTTGAAGCAATTATCATAGTACTCGCCTTGTCGAATTAAAGTTCAATGAGGATTACAATGCCAGTGAATTGCTGAAAAAAAATTATAATTCAAAATAAGTGAATTGTTCAAAGTTCAAGAGAGTAATTAAAAATTATAATATTACAAAAAATAAATTAAAGAAACACATTGAAGGGTCATGTTTCCATTCTACATTTATACAAAGTTCAAGCTCATTATTATCCTTTCACACAAACGAAAAGAAACATTTTTTATTTATGTGATCGAGGTAAAACATTGATTCTTGAGATGAAAAAAGTTAGTAATGGGAGTCACGAGTTGTCAAGCAAAAAAACAAAAATGTACCGTTTATTGTTTCGTTATTATCGTAGGTAACAAAAACCATTCGTCAATGCAAGAATGCGTTAGTCATCCATTTTGTATCACTTGCAACAATAAAAAAAGACATTTAACGGAAACAGAATTTTTTTAACGTCGATTGTTAATATTATCACATTCATAATGACATTTATATAAAATACTAGTAATAAATATTTATATTTATTATTGCAGTAATTACTGCAAAAACAAAAATTGGTTGCAGTGTGCATATATTGAAACCAAAATAATCGTATATGAGGTGTTGTATATCGCTTGGCCCTGCTTCCAAATAACCCAAAAGCTACATGATGGACCAATCAATCATGGAATCAAAATCGGTACTTATATTTCTTCCTGTTCATAAATCTAATAGTATCTATTATTTTGCTCGAAAAAGAACTAAAAATCATCATCTTCATGATCCACGAGAATCCAGATTCCATTTTGTTGTTGAACCATTCCTTTATTCTTCTCAACCCACCATGAAGTTGGTACACCGTATTCATCTTTTAACGCGTCCAAATACTTATTAATGAGTGAAATATCGCGTTCCACTTCTAGTTTGAATCCTCCCTTTGATCCTTGTGTTCCAGCAATTCCGTGCAAGTAACAATCTGTATTATGAAAACTGCTCTGATCTCCCGGACTTTTTAGATAGCCCGATTTCCTAGTGTCAATGACCAATTCGACACCAACATCTGAGTAGCCGAACAATGGGTAATTTGGAACTATATCCGGGTCATTTCGAATTCTCAAAGCTCGAAGGTTTTCGAGTTTTGAGAAGGTCTTTTTGAAATTTTCATCTCCCACTCTAGGACTTGCAAATAGAAATGCGGTGACTGGAAATCCTTTGTTAATTCCATTGAGAACTATATCCCCTGCATTTAATGTTGCCATGGCTGCCCCCATGCTATGCCCTGTTACTGTTATGGTAACTTCCTCCTTCTTATATTGTTCCAACAATCTTTGAACTTCACCAAGCACCTAAAACGGAATTCGTGATTATTATTTACTCTATCTAATATTGCAAATAGTACTAATGGTAAATTCGGAAAAGACATAATAAATGAATTTACCTGGTCTCTAGCACTTCCCTTATTAAATGGTGATCGCGAATCATCTGAAGTATAAATGGAATACCAACCGTGATGCACCTTAGGATCAGATTTTTCACCAAAGATTTTAGGGGATGAAACTTGAATGAAATCGAAATCATTAAACCATTCCATAGTCTGAACACTTCCTCTCCACACAATCACTATATCCCTTCTTCCTAATGCAATTTTCCCCTTATCTGTAGCCACAGCGACAAAACCAGCCCAATTTGACTCTTTACTCCAAGCTTCCCTTGACAATGATTTTATGAACAATGCGTCCGGAACTTGTATAGATGATGTTGCGTATATATATTTAGTTACCTCATACTTGAACGGATTCGATATCTCAATCCCCGTTCGAGAAAATAAATTTTTCTTTGAGTATCGGCAACTTCCAGCATACTTTGACATTTTATTGGTGTTGAAGGCGTCTCGAGCTGCTTGTGCCATTTCGCCATAGTGAATGAGGTACCGACGAAGATCATTGTCGAGTGGATCTAATAAGCCTTCCCAGTTGTTATTTCCGCTAAGAATCCTCCATCTTTCTGTTATATTGCCCATATTTTTGTCTACATTTTGCATCATTTCTATGGTCGGAGAAACCATAGAAAAGATGCAAAGTGCTAATAACAATTTGGGCATGGACATCTTTTCTATGGTTTCCATTTTTGTTGCTTTGAACATCTTTGCTGTCGGGGTATTTGTTAGTTATTTTTCTTTTTTATTGGACTTCAAATGTTCAAAATTCGAATTTAAATACCCCTAAAAGATTTGGGCAAAACTTGTGGTGGTCCAACTTTCTAGTTTCTAGATATCCTCATTAATTGGGCGGCCAAATCTATAAATAAATATTCCCATACCTTTGAACGGATCTGTCTCCTTTTTCATTTCATTTTTTTTTCTCAAATTTTTATTTGGATAGAAGATATACGACATTAAATAAAATTAATTGCTGAAATTGAATTGATTAAATCAAGATTCTAATAATGATTTGAATAAATTAATAATGTGATAATCATAGCAATACATTATCTTCTCCATGGCAAGACAATGTAAAAATATCATTTAGAGGGGTTATTTGTAAATAATTTTTGAGTGATTATAGTGTAATTTGTCTAGCACAATTATTACTATTTATTTTTCGTTTTACATTGTAGATGTATATAAGTCAAACTTGTTTTCCCAATTTTATGGGCACATCATTCATCTATCTTGACAAGTTTTGGTGTTCCTTTTGGTATCTCCACTCCATATGATCTGGCTGTCATGCTGACATTGCTAACCAATTTCTGTTTAGCAATGTGATGAGCTACATTAATTTCTACTCAACACATGAAGTCCTAATTTTGGAGGTCATTTTTGGGATAATCGATGTCATCATAATTTTATATCAGACTTCAAATTATTGTATATCATATCCAAAGTATCTTGAATGATGATTTGCTTTATGGGAATAAAATACCTTAGGAGACCAAAAATAACTTTGATAGCATCTTCTTTTATTTTCAATTTACTTCTTAAATAAAGGTTAATTTTTAAATGTTTAAATGTTACACGACATATCTCATTTTCTAAATGAAAAAAAATATGCCGTGATCCTATATTTTTTTATCCGGACATGGAAAGAAAAGATCTAGGAAAAAGGAAGTGTTAAAATGTCTACATTAAGTCGACCTGACAATATGCAAGATTGATAACTAAGATTCTAATGGTATGAATTGTATTTATGGTAAAGAGTATTTGTCACTTCAATAGAATTTATGCAAAATAAATTTAAATTAATTAAATCTTCACAACAAATAATCATACGCCAGGTGGAAAACAAAAAAAAAAACAGACAACATGGTGGTTGGATCAAATAAAAGCAACCCGTGAAAATAGAATGGGAAATCCTTTGCCGTTCACATGGCAAGACAAAAAATCCATACTCCTTCTGTCCCTATTTACATTTACTCCCTCCATTTCATATTAATTAATTATATTAATAAAAATAATGATCTCATATTAATTATTCCACTTTATACTATTAAAAATAATTATCTCAATAATTATAAAAATATAGTATTAATTAATTTTTCCTATATTTTCTTGCAGTTAATTCTTTTTTAAGTTTGTAAAATTCCCAAAAAGTTTTTAAGGACTGAATTTGTAATACTCCTAGTATTATCTTCTTATTTATAATTTCTTAATATGCATGTTAAAAGGAAAGTGATCAATTAATATGAATGGAGGGAGTATCAAATTTTTACTTGACACACTTATTAAGAAAATAATGATTGATATAGTGATTTTTTACCATTTTATCTCTATTGAACTGTTCAAAGTTCAAAATGAATGTTTGAATTTTTTTTTTTCAAATATGTCATTTCATTTATTGAAACTTTATATTTTCAGAGAAATAAATTACACTACTTATAAAAGTTATATTTATGATTTCATAAAGAATAGTAACAAAAATTATGATTTAAATTATTTCATTAAATATTTTTCTTAACATTAGGTCTAATTAATAGACCTCGAGAGTATAATTTAATGCCTAAAAATTGTCAATGATTCTTGCATTTTACGGAAAAGAATGTTTTCCGTTACTGTGTTTTTTTTTTTGGGGAGGATGAAGTATGAACGCATCGCTAACTTCACATTGAAAAGTCTTTTAACTCAACTAATAATGCCTAGTCATTATCTCAACACTTCTGGAAATTGAGACTTGTTGTCCAATTTAGAAAATCAAAAAATAATTTATTTTTTGTATCTATTTTACTCTTGTTTCTATTAAAATATCATTCATCATTTAACATATTTTTTAAAATATTAAATTTAATGAAGTCAAAGTATAATATAGTAATATTATCTCTATTATTTATTGTTTCTTAAGAGGCATACCAAGTCAATAGTAGATAACTATTATTGGACGGAGTATTACTCTCTCTTCCCTAGCTACTTGTTCAATTTTTTTTATTTGTCCCTTTTTATTGATCAATTTTGACAAATCAAGAAATGACAAAAAAAATTTTACCTATTATAAGCTTAACTAATTAATTTTGAAAAATGTAAAACTTTTTGAAAATCTTAATTTTTTTTAATTCATTCACTTCATAATTAATAGGGTAAAATGGTAAACTCACTTTATCAATCATTATTTTCTTAATAAATGTGTCAATTTAAAAGTAAACAAGTAATTAGAAACAGAGGGAGTAATACTCAACTATTTAGCTAAACTCCAAATACTTTTAAATTTTCAAAATTGTTTATCGAAAGAAGCTATCATATCAAATTGTAAATTTTATAAATAATTATATAGAGGCGTAGGCAGGAGGGGGTCACCGGGTTCACGTGAACCCATGCTTCCCTCCTAAAATTATATATAGTAGCGTTATATTTTTTTTTTAAATATTAGATATAGATGTGTGAACTCACACTAGATATATTAAATAATGCAATGATGATTGGGTGCATCTTTTTGAGTGAGATTAGAAATTTGAATCTTACATCTATCTTGTTGTATTTTTCTTTCTAAAATTAGGTAACACTTCTCTCAGTGGTAATTGATATCATTTTATATATATAGCTTTAATCTTTCAAATTTTCAAGTTTATCACATTGGAAATTTCTAACTTTTTTAGCATTGTAATGGTTTTATATAATGAAACCAAATATGCATATTAAAACCAGTAATATTGGATGATATAACATACAATCAATGAGTTCAGTTGATCTCAATACCTCCGACATAAAATATATTAATGATTTTTAGTGATAAGAACCTAAAATGTCAAATCGGTCAAATTTATATATTAGATCTACATTTTCGTAATAATGCGCCCATCATATTAAAATCTTGGATACGCCTTTGAATTTATTTATGTTTTATATTTAGTATTTTTTTAAAAAAAATTATGATATCTCACATGTTACTTAGAACTTAGATGACTACAAGATTCAAGGGTATTTTGCATTATACATATCTAAGAATTAAAAACCTTTTATTATCTTCTTATATTTTGTTGTAATCAAATTAAGATATATAAAATAAAATAAATTGAGTACTTTTTAATTACTCTTTTTATTTCAAAATATATGTTCATTAAATTATATATTGTATTTATTAATTGTTGAATGAATGTGACTTTTGTTAAAGTGACACTTATTTTGATAGAGAGGAAATACTAAAAAACCACATATTTTTTCTTTTTAGGAATAAATAGTTTTTTTCTTTTGAAATGGTGCATTCAAGCTCAAAACACCACTTATTTTGAAATGAAATGAGCGTTAGTCTAAAGTCAACAAGTTACTCCCTCTATCGTAGTTTATATGACTTATATTCCTTTTTAGTCGGTCTCAAAAAAATGACACATTTTTATATTAAGTAACTATTTAACTTTAAAATGTTCATTTACCCTTAATGAAGTGATTTATACTCACACAAACATCTATCACTTATTTTAGAATACAAGTTTCAAAAGACTTTCTTTCTTTCTTAAACTTCATACCAAATCAAAGTAACTCATATAAAATTAGACGGAGAGAGTTATAATTTCGTAGAAGCATAGTTGTCTATCCCATAATTAAGCACCTAAGTATGTCTTGTCATTGGCAATTATACACACTTCTATAAATGGATGGAATTTTCTCTTCTTTTTTTTTTTAAAAAAAATGGTGGGAAGGAAAGGGAAATCAAAGAATGGACTACAAGATGAGGAATCGATCCTCAACAATAAAGTAAAAAATTTAGATATTCAATCAATTGAACTGTTATGATTTTTTGGGAAGGAATATATTCTACATCTTTACCCCTTTTGTCTTGGCCACTTCTATTGCAAACGTCCAAACTTGCATAAAAATTGAATTAGCAAACCAATGAAGTTAAAAATGATAAACAAAAATAAAAATTTATTTTAAAAATAAATGACAAGAAAAAGTGAACGAAAAAAAATATATAACTGTACACCGAATGGAAAACAAAAGAAACATACAACTCAGTGATTGGATCAAATAAAAGCAACCGATGCATCCAGAATAGGAAATCCTTCGCTGTTTTCACATAGCAAGACAAAAGCTTTTCATATATTTTTGTCCAATCAAGATCTTGTTGAATTTAATGCCTATAAATTGTCAATGATTCTTGTTTTTTATGGAAAATAATGTGTGGTCGTTAGTCGTTACTTTATTGTTGCTTCTTTTGTAAGGATGAACACATCGCTCCTTTCACATTCAGATGTCTTGTAAATGTGATATTTTCACATGATATCACTTTCTTTTTTTTATTACTCAACTATTTAGCTAAAGTATCAAATTTTGATTAATTTTTTTAAAAAATATATTAGGAGAGTGTCAATAATATTCAGACAGTTTTATTTATTCATTTCTCAATGAACATGATTTTCATTAAATGGACACTAGAAAACTATCTCTTTTTCAAGTTATTTATTATGTACCGATTATTGAAAATACATTTTACTTTTTAGAAATGAATAGTTTTTTGTATATGATGCATCTAAACTAAAAACATCACTTACTTTGAAATGATGATAGTATTAGTGTGAAGTTAACAAGTTAATAATCTCTTCGAAGCAAAGTAGTTGATCCAATGATTAAGCTCCTAAGCAAGGGTATTCTTGTCTTCTTACTAAAATGAAAAGGAACAGAAAAAAGAAAAAGAAAAAGGAATACTCTCTTTTTGTTTTTACAAAATAAGTGGGAAGGAAAGGGAAATAGAAGATAGATTTCAAGGTGGGGAATCGATAGTTACCAACAAAGTAAAAGTTAATATAATTAACTAACTGAGCTATTAAGATTTTCGAAAAATCAGTATATCCTACAGCTTTACCCCTTTTGTCCTGGCTGCTTCTATAGCAAACGTCCAAACTTGCATAAAATTAGATCACATCGTCCCTTAGAAAAATGATACTAGGAGTAATTTATCTTTGAGAAATGAAAGATTATTACTCTGAAAGATCACTATCATCTTCACGATCATTGAGAATCCAAGACCCATCTTCTTGTTGAACCATTCCTTTATTTTGCACGATCCACCAATACACTGGTACACCATATTCATTCTTCAATGCGTCCGCTTCCTTATTCACCAAGGCAATATCCCGATTTATTTCCAACTTGAACTCTCCTTCTGCTCCATGTGTTCCAGCAATTCCGTGCAGATAAACTTCTACAGTATGATTATTTACATCTTTCTTCAAATACTCTGATTTGGTAGTATCAATTTTAAGTTCATACCCAACATGTTCATACACTCTCCAATCTGTATCAGAACCTTCGACCTGTCCACGGTCTGGCTTTTCCGGAACCTCATCAAGGGCATTGGTAATCCGCAAGATTTGAAGATTTTTCAAATTTTGATAAGCTTTCTTGAAATTGGCCTCTCCTGTTCGTGGGCTAGCAACTAAAAATGCAGTCACTGGAAACTCCTTATTGATTTGGTTGACAACTATGTCAACTGCGCATAGGGTGGCCAATGATGAACCAATACTGTGGCCGCTTAGAGTAATGCTAACTTTGTCTCCCTTGTATTGCTCCACCAATCGCTTAACTTCTTCAATAACCTGTTTGTTTCAAACCATAGGGTCTCAAAAGTAGCTACAATCTATGGCGCGCCTTGAATATGTTATATCATGATATTTCTGTATGTAGTTAACAAATTATAAAAGTTGCAAGTATAGAACCTATATCTAAACATAAATACGTGAATTGTTGATTGAGTATCTGAACTTTCACTTTATTGTTAACAAGGATTTGATTCTCCTCGCTCATTTCCCCTTTCCCAACCCGTACCCTCATTTTATTGAAGAAAAAAAAAACAGAGAGAGATTTCTTACCTGGTCTCTGGCACTAGTTGTTCGATTGAATTTTGAAGCTTCATTAAGAGAAGTATAAACTGAATAAAAACCTCTGTGTACAAGAATGTCATCTGTATTTTCTCCAAAGATTTTTGTGGGTGGGACCAAAACCCAGTCATAATCATCATTCCATTCTGCAGGAGACATGGTTCCTCTCCAAGCAATCAAAATATCCCTCCTTCCTAATGCAACTTTACCCTCATCAGTGGCAACAGCAACAAACCCGATCCAATTTGATGATTTGATCTTTTCAGTTTTACTTGGTACATCTGAAGCTCCATAGATGTATTTTGTGACTTCATATTTGAATGGGTTGTTTTTGTCGAGCCCCACTCTTTTGAAGAAATTCTTTTTGGAGTATCGATTTGTCCCTAAATTCTTTGATGCTATTTCACTGTTGAATGAATCACAGATGGCTTGAGGCATTTGGCCATAGTGAATAAGGTATCGTCGGAGATCATAATCTAAAGGGTCAAGTAATCCTTCCCAATTGTTTTTTCCATTCAAAATCTCCCATCTTTCTGCTATGCTGTTGTCTCTGTTTTCGATCCCTTTTTTCTTTTTGAAAAAATTCCTGATTTTGATACTTACAGCTTCCAATCCTTCGTTAATGCAGGCCATAGAAATACTTCAATAAATATGGTGTAATTAAAAGTGAAGTTCCGGTAGAGCAGTTCTCTTCCAAATTACGAAAGAACTAAGCAAAGAGGATTACTTTGGAAACAGAGAAAAAGCCAAAGTAATAACAAAAATAACTACTCCCTCCATTTCCATTTGTGTTTTTTTTATTATATATTTTTAATTTAAAATTATAAGATTTAAATTTAATTTTGGAATTTCGTATTAAGTTTAAAGTTAAAATTAAATAAATAAATTGAACAAAGAAAATATATGATTTAAGTAATCAATTAGGGGCATGAATAAAAAAAAAGTAATCAGTATTTCTTTTGGTCCATTATAAATAAAAAATTGTTTCATGTTGATTAATTTTTTAAAAAGAGTCGTACTTTACTTTTTCCCAATATAATTACTATTTAGATGATAAGAACACAACGGCCACACACAAGTTGGTGGCGGCTTTTGGTGATTCAATCTTTTATTTATTTAAGGGTAGTTTGGTAGAGTGTATTAGTAAAAATAATATATTCGTTAATTTTGTATATTAGTTTGGTATATTTTTTTTATGTTATGTATAATAAATATTTGTATAGTAGTTATATATTCTATTGTGTATTGAATAGTGTATTATTAATACCATAGATTTGTAGGTATTAATAATGCAAAAGAATTTAATATATGCATTAGTATGGTTAAATACACAATTACCCCTCAAAAATATTTTTACATCTTTTTCACTATTTATGTAAATAAATATTTTATACAATGCATACTATTTTTAATACATCAAACCAAATAATGTATAAGAAATAACATATATGCATCACTAATACAAGCATTACTAATACTCTCTCGTCTCCTTTTATTTGACATGTTGCGCTTTTCGAAAACCAATTTGACTAATATTCAAAGTTAAATTAGATTACACTATTCGATATTTTAAACAAAAAAAAATAGATATTCAAAACTATACGAAAGTACTATAAATTGCAATTTTTTACATATCAAAATGATGAAAAATACATCGTAAAATATTAGTCAAAATTCTAATAGTTTGACTCTAAAAAAATCATCATAACAATTAAAAATGGACGAAAAAAGTACAAACATTATTAACACACTCCATTTACTGTTAACAGATATATTTTATGTATTACTGTAGGGGTATTGTTCTTTGTCGAAGTTCTATTTTAAAACAATTCTTAATACATATTTGAGGGGAGGAATAAAATAGTGATATCCAAAAACTGACATTCTAATATTTCGTTAATGCATCAGCTTAACGAAAAATACTTCTTTCTTTTTAAAAATAAGTGTTATTTTAATGAAAAGATTTCGAGGGAGTGACACTTAATTTGAAAGTAACAAACAAAAGCTGTGTTGAAGTGTGTGACCATCTCATCTAAAAGCTTAAGTTGTTAGAAAGAGCACACTTTTATTATTTGATTATATTCTCAACACACCCCCTCACGTGTGGGCCTGAATTTTTTTCATGAGCCAAGCACGTGGAAATTCTTTTTGATTTGGGTGGCGGTGAGATTCGATCTCAGAACCTTCGCCTGCTCTGATACCATGTTAAATTAGGTCTTAGGCCTAACTCACACCCCAAAAGCTAGCTCAAAGGGAGGAGGATTGCCCAAGCCTTATAAGGAGTCCACCCATCTCATTAACCACCGATGTGGGACTTTGTCATTCTTTAACA
>JAJOOO010004178.1:0-22952 GCA_029582685.1 Solanum piurae | reverse complement strand
GCTTGGCTAAAACCCCAATTCTTAGGGTGTGATCATGTGATTATGGGTTGAATTAGTTTATGGGTATTGTTAATTACTAGTTTATAAGCTATATCAAAGTGGGTTTAATCATTAATTGTGGTTTAATCATTAATTGTGCCAATCACGACGGTCTGGGTCGTGACATTATAATATTTCTCTCTTGAGTTTTTCATAGTTTAAAAAGATACTTGAAGGATTTGGACATTCATTTTAGAGATTTTGGAAGTGGATTTCGTATTTTCTGCAAATTGAAGCATTGTAAAGACTAAATTACTCTTATCCAGTTGATGGCTAAATGATTTGGTAATCGTTTTTACCTTTTTATGATGCTTGGCTAAAACCCCAATTCTTAGGGTGTGATCATGTGATTATGGGTTGAATTAGTTTATGGGTATTGTTAATTACTAGTTTATAAGCTATATCAAAGTGGGTTTAATCATTAATTGTGGTTTAATCATTAATTGTGCCAATCACGACGGTCTGGGTCGTGACATTATAATATTTCTCTCTTGAGTTTTTCATAGTTTAAAAATATACTTGAAGGATTTGGACATTCATTTTAGAGATTTTGGAAGTGGATTTCATATTTTCTGCAAATTGAAGCATTGTAAAGACTAAATTACTCTTATCCAGTTGATGGCTAAATGATTTGGTAATCGTTTTTACCTTTTTATGATGCTTGGCTAAAACCCCAATTCTTGGGGTGTGATTATGTGATTATGGGTTGAATTAGTTTATGGGTATTGTTAATTACTAGTTTATAAGCTATATCAAAGTGGGTTTAATCATTAATTGTGGTTTAATTTAAGAATTGTAGTTGCAAATGCAGTTCTAACCTTGTGTTCTTAGCTTGCTTAAGAGAGAGGTTTTAGAACTAAGATTATTGATTAATGATTTGTAGTATTGGGTTAAGCTGGGTTCAACTAGAGAGAGTGAATCCTAAACCCAATCCTACCCATCTAGCTCGAGAGAGTGGATGAATTAAGGTGTCGACTATTCTTATTTGCTATGCTTGTTGATGTTCGAAAGAAATCACCTGATTCGGGATAGTTGTTCGACAGAAAACTATCTCCCTTATACTATAGACTACCAACTCATGGACTTCCAAATAATGTGTTGCTGCAATACTTCTATAGGAGCCTTGACTCGGTGAACAAGGGAGTTGCTGATCAACTTGTTCCCGGTGGTATAATGCAACAACCCTATGAAGTAGCCTCTCAACTCCTTGATTGCATGACCAAGATCAACATGGCATGGTACATTCGTGAAGACCAAGTCTCTCATTTAAATATTAGAATGACAAAAGAACAGATCGAAAAGGATCAAGAGAGAGACAAAAACATGGCTAAAATGATGACCCAGCTGGATATCTTGGCTAAGAATGTCATGGGTGTTTGTACAAAGAGTGTCAATGCTATGGGTGTTAGTGGAGTAAACCCTGATGAGGCACAATTTGAAGCGATGTACAATGAGAAAGTGAAATTCCTAGCCAATCAAGGAGGAGGTTATCGTGCAAACTACCCAAGGCCGGGTGGAATTCAAGGTTGGAACAGAGATGAAGGCTGGAGAGACCATGACAAAGATTGGCCAGATCGCAACGCCACTTGGAAGGAAAGAGAGGGGAAGAAAGATAGGTATGTTCCTCCTCATGAGCGTCAAAATCCCAAGGAATCTGAAGTGGCCGTATAGAATATATGCTCTCACACATTCTTACCAAAGATGAAGGGTCCGACAAAGTGTTGAAAGAAATGAAAGATGATGTCTCGACTCTCAATCAGACGGTGACCTCTCACTCAGTCTCAATTAAGCAATTGGATACCCAAATTGGTAAAATTTCTTCGCATTTGAATCCAAGACAACAAGGGGGGTTAACTAGGGACACAATGGCAAACCCCAAAAAAGAGGCTTGAATGGGTACTTTCATCGTGCCACGACGTTAACTAAGACACTTCTTGGGAGGCAACCTAAGTTTTTAATGTTTTAGTTTTGATTTTGAATAACGGGTGTTGATTGTGCAGGTTGAAAAGTGAAGAGTATTGGAAAATATGTAGTTTGCAGAGCTAAAAGTACAGTCGGCGAGCCCGACTTGGACCGCCGTTGGACCTACCAAGCCTGAAGTGGAAGTCTATAAAACTCGGCGGGCCAAATGTTCAATTGGCGACTCGCCGAAGAGGTCGGCGAGCCTAATTTTGTCACCATTTGAACCCTCAAATTTACTAGAGCTCCTAGAAAACTCGGCGAGGTAAAGTACCACTGGGCGCATCGCCGAGTGAGTTGGCGAGGACGACTTACTCCGCCGAAAGGGCCACGAACTGAAAGGTTTTAAAAGGCCAAACAGTTTAAACTTTCAAAATCTTTCATATTCTCTCATTTCTAACCCCGTGCACTCTCGCCCGAACTTGAGATATTCCTTATTTTTGCTATGTTATTCATTTTTTGTGTGTGATCTTGTGCTCGAATTTGGAATACTTTGCCGCCTAGCTTTTCAATTTCTCAATTCGACATACACGTTGGTTTTCTGAACCCTGTAACTTAGTTTAGTGGTTAAACTCAAATGCAATCGGTAATTTTGTGTTGATATGTGTTGGGTAATTTTTTAAATGGTGTTTTATATTTCAGATTGCCCTTATTGTCTTCAAACTTGTGCCTACATGCTTAAAAAGATGAATTCCCGTGTTTTGTGCGATTGATTTGGTCCTAAATTGGTGGGTTGCGGTTATTTTGTGTTGGGTCTAGTTGGGTGAAGTCTAAGTAGCCCCAAATTGTGCCAAATGACGTAATTTGCCCAATGATGGAGCATTTGACGCCATTCTTAAGGGCAAAAGTCATTAAATGGCTAATTTTGGCCAAATCGAGGGAAGTCTGAGTACCCCGAAGGCAAGGGTCTAGTATTAATTGCATGGTGTGTGTGTTTGAATTCGAATTCAGGGGCAGCGGGCTTGAGTTTTGGAAATGGGGTTGAAATTTGGCACGTTGGGCCGTTTGGCGAGCTGCGTCGAGTTCGCTGAGTGGTTTGGCGGTTCGCCAACGTCCCTATTTGATCACCTTTAATTTCATGTTTTGTCTTAAGTGAGTCTGCAACTTTCGGCGGGAAGCTTAAGCTCACCGAGTTTACTTAGTGACTCGCCGAAAGGTTCCTTTAATCGCCCTTTCGGCACCCCTAACCTCTAAAATACACTGTAATATTCGACGGGAAGTCTAAGCTCATTGATTGGTGTCGCCGATTCACCGAAGGGCCCTGAGCATCGCCGACTTACCCTAATCCCGTAAATCTTTAGAGTTGGTCCTTTCGGCAAGCCCGCCCGATCTGGCTCGCCTAAGCGACTCGGCGACTGGTTCGGCAAGTCTTTCTGCAACTTGATTTCTGCATTTTTCTTGAACAATTTCTAACATTTTTTTATGTGTTTTGCAGATATGACTAGTACCAACTTGGATTATAGTGGCATGCCTCCCTGAAAAAAGGCACGGGGCATTGTGATATATGAGAGAGCAGCTGCTTCAACCACAAAGAGCAGGAAAACACCTCCGAAGGGAGGCAAGAACAAGGGCAATGCGACTGTAGTTGAGACATCGGAGCATAACTCCGGCAACAAGAGAGAATCAGTTGATTCACAGGTTTCGTTCTCTGAGCAGCTCAGAGGATACTCTGTTACTACAAGCCCGACGAGCATAGATTCGTGCCAAAGCTCATCATGATCCATCTAGGATTCCAGAGCCGACCCCTCCTATTGCAGATTCAGTGCCAACTCCGGCACAGACGGTGGTTCCAGCACCACCAGTTCAGGGTCCTTCTCCTCGGTTACTCAACCTGTGAAAAGCTGAGGGATTGAGGACCATTCTAGAAGAGAAGCGATTGTCCACGGATGTTGTAGTGGACATGTAGCCTAATGTGTGGGACACTTTCCAGTACCAAAGGTTTGAGATATTCATTAGGGCCCGTGGCCCATACATTCCCATAGGGGTCCGGGAGTTTTATGCTACTTACAGTGACTTGGTGCCCAAGGGAAAGAAGAAGGTATCTGCCTTCAGAAAGGTGGAGTCTGTGGTGGTCCGAGGGAGGACTGTGAGATACAACAACGATTATATCAACATTGAATTTGATAGAGGTTCAGATTTCAACTACCCGAATTTGGCTACCACGACGACGTTGGATGACCTAAAGGTATGGCTATCTCCCCTTATTTATGACGCTACTCCAAATAGATTGAGGTCGGAGCCACTATTGAGAAGAAAGACTTGAACATAGCAGCTCGATACTGGTTTGGGTTCATCAACATGTCTATCATGTTGTCACGGAATGAGTCTATTCTCTGCCACCCAAAGGTGGCCTGTCTCGAATCGATCATAGCCAGGAAGAGAATCAACTTAGGGCTAATTATTGAGCAAGAAATGGCCATGAGGTGCAAACAACGACATACATTCCTTCCATTTCCAATACTCATTACAGAGTTATGTCGTTAGCCTGGAGTTCCTCGTGATGAGAAGGGGATGTTGAGGTTACACCCATATCCTCCACCAACATTCGGCGCATAGAGGCCAAGTACACACGGGACGAGGTGGATAAGAGGAGAGAAACTTTGCTGGATACATCTCGGAGGTTGATATTGATTCTTTACCTGCACAGGCAGCCTTGCCTACTCCGGCCTCTGGGACTTCAGGTACATCTACTTCTCAGGCCCCGAGTTCTTCTGCTGCTTCCCAGCCTCCCAAAGCTGCTGCTGGTACCACTGCCTCGAGGACTCCGATCACTCAGGCCATACTCCTCAAGATGGGGTACCTAGCCCATTTTGTCGATGTATGGGCTTCCCGGCTAGAGGCCGAGGTACCCTGGATGATTGAGAGAGATATTACTGCTGTGTTGATTCCTCTCAGGACTTCCATTGATGCCCTCTCAGTGGGAGTTGAGGTTTTTTAGAGAGGGCAGGGTGTCTCCACTAAGGTTATGACTTTGAAAGCCAATATTTATGAGCTGAGAAAGGATGTGTAGCAGCTGAAGTCCATAGACTTCACTTCGCTATTTGGGGTGGTAGAGATCCCGGATGATCCTAGTGCTGAGATTCCAGATGGTGCTGAGGTACCTCCAGCTACCACCGGAGATGATATTATGGAGGATGTAGCTGCTGCTGAGTCAGAGGCTGAGATGGATGAGGAGTAACTCGATGTTCAGGAGGCGACCATTTATGAGGTCCTGCCTGATTTAGAGGAGGTTATAGTACAATTAGTCATTTAGAACTCCTTGAGGGACACCACTATGGCAGGCGCTAGTGCAACTACAATTGATGAGATACCGAGCACTGATGCCCATCCTCATAGTGTTACCCCGGGCAGTGGTGTCCCGACAAATGGAGTGACTGAGTAGACAAGATCATTTTTACCTCCCTATCTGTTATTTTTATTGATTTTCTTTATTTTAGTTACATTTGAGGACAATTGCTTTACTTTTGTGCGTGGGGTAAGGTATTTCCATACCTACCTCTTGGGATTTTATTTTATTTGTGAATTGTTTGTGAATATTGGGTTTTGTGATCTATATATGTGTTTTGATCTTGATTCTTGTGGATGTTTTAGCTTGTGGTCCCTTGTTTTGAATGTAAATGGTTTTGAACCTCTTATAAAGTTTGTGCCACCTCTATTGTGTGTGATTGTGGCTATTCTTGTGCAAATTTGAGTATCGGTTACGATCAATACTGAAGACTTGAATAGTGCTCTTAATTGAACGACATGAATGTGTGGCTAGATGAGGCCAATAAAGTTTCGTAGTCAATGTGTGAACTTTTAGCATCTCATTGTGACTAGCCGGTTATCGAATGAGTCTCTTGTGATGAACATTGCACACTAGCTATAAAGTGTGGAGTCTTGTTTGATATTGGTGTCAATGCCTTGTGTGATGAGCTTACTTTGAACATTGTGTGTGATGACACCTAGAATTTACCCCGTTGGTCTAGTTGACTAAGTGATGCAAGCACTTGACATGCTCTTAGGCAACAATTTTGAAGAGTGAAACAATTTGACAATATACCTCTTTTGTGGCCAACCATGTGAGATCTGTGAACCTTACTTGCACCCTCTTGAACCTTATCCTTTTCTAGGAAGAAACTTGAACAATTGTGACCTCTCTTTATCCATTCACCCCTAACTTTCATGAAGTGTGGTTTGTTTGAATAGCCATCTTAGTCCAAAAGCCTAAGTTGAGGGTGTGGTGAAAAAAGAAAGAAAGTCAAGAAGTATGAAAAATCTCCCTTTGAGTAATGATTTTGAAAAAGATGGAACCCCTCCATGAAAAAAAAAGAAACAAAAAGAAGAAATCAAAGAAAAAGAATGAAAAAAAAAGTTGCAAAATAAAGTAATGGTAGTTGCAAAAGAAATGGGGTATGTGGTAATTCATTTGAAGTTGAATAATGGGGTGGATTATAAGCATGATCAAAATGTTAAAGAAAAGGAAGAAAGTGTTGTTCAGACCACACTTCATGAAGGTAGAAGTCACTTAAGCCTAAATGACCATACCTAAACACTGAGCCCCATTACAAACCTGGAAAAGACCTTTGTGATCTTGAGTGAGCTGAAACCAATGTTGATTGGAAAATAAGGGTAAACCTATGGGTGAAGTCATGCATGTGTTCATCTTTGTGAGTGTGAGAGTCGTATATGATTTCGAAACTATAAATTGCTGAAAAACTTTGTGTGAATAGGGAATCAACTTTGTTGTGAGGGTATTTGAGTACCTTCGTTGAGCTTAAACTTGCATTTGAAGCAAGTATTGTGAACTTGAGCATCTTTGATAATGGTGAGTCACAATTTGAATCTTTGAGTGCAAAATTGACCATTGTATGAGTAAGTGGAACCTTGTTGTGTGCATTCATGTTAAGTCTTATGCAATGCTATTTGAGACATCTTTTTTGAACTGTTGATCTTGAGTTTTACTTGAGGGAAAGAAAAAGTTTAAGTTGGGGTGTTGATGAGTCCGAGATTTGGACCCATTTGGGGATTTGTTTATATAGATTTAGTGTCCTCAAATGCTTAATTTGTGTTATAAACTGATGCTAAAGCGTGAGCTTGAGGATCGCCAAGAGCACTTTATGTGTCACCGAAGTGGCTACTTTGACCGCCTGAAGTTCCAGCGTGCCATCCCTGAGGGAAGAAACCAAGTCAGCGATAGAAAAGGGGCAGTTGGTGAATCGCTGAGGAGTTTCACGATGCAAAGAAAGATCGCCTAATGTTACATGACTTGAGGATGCTGAATGCCAAGGAAAAAAGGTGATAGAAGAGAGCATTGGGCGGTTCGCCGAGTGGTTCGGCGAACTCGACTTACTTCGCCTAATGGCCCTTCGTGACTTAGTTTTGGCACCTATAAATTAGATTTTGAATAGTTAATTTAATATGCTGACTTATGCTGGGTTAGTTTAGAATATTTCTCGAGTTTTTCATAGTTTTAAAAGATACTTGAAGGATTTTGGATATTCAATTTGGAGATTTTGGAAGTGGGTTTTGAATTTTCTGCAAATTGAAGCATTGTAAAGACTAAATTACTCTTACCAGTTGATGGCTAATTGATTTGGTAACCATTTTTACCTTTTTATGATGCTTGGCTAAAACCCTAATTCTTGGGATGTGATAATGTGATTATGGGTTGAATTAGTTTATGGGTATTGTTAATTACTAGTTTATATGATATATCGAAGTGGGTTTAATCATTAATTGTGGTTTAATATATGAATTGTAATTGCAAAAGCAGTTCTAACCTTGTGTTCTTAACTTGCTCGAGAGAGAGGTTTTAGAACTAAGATTATTGATTAATGATTGGTAGTATTGGGTTGAGCTAGGTTCAGCTCGAGAGAGTGAATCCTGAACCCAATCCTACCCATCTAGCTCGAGAGAGTGGATGAATTAAGGTGTGGATTGTTCTTCATTGCTATGCTTTTTGATGTTTGAAAAAAATCACCTGATTCGGGATAGTTGTTCGAGAGAAAGCTATATCCCTTATAGTCTAGCCTACTCACTGATTTTTAGTTATTTACTAGTAGTTTCAATTACCCATATATCGTAATTTGCGTATAATCAATCACATCCCAAGAATTTCTCTCCTTATTGTTAGTTCAAATTGTGTGTGACTGCGTTGTAGTTGATAATTGCAATCCAAAACCCCCATTTGACATTCGTGTCACCTCCTTTTAATTTGTGTCATGTCTTTTTCGATAATTTATATTCCTATATATAGTTAGATCACATTCGTACTTCTTGATTGAATTTGAACACGTAACCACTCTCTGCTGGATTCGACCTCAACTATTTGTTGGGTTTTATACTGACTAACGATCGTTTGCATCTAGAATTGGATGAGGTGTGCTTGAAATGTTAATCAATGATCTCAGTCCTTTTTCGAGGGGACACACTTTCAACCAAGTAATTTTCTTTTTTTTAAAAGTAATTTTTTAATTATTTTTTTGGAGAGAAGAGGAAAAAAACCATTTTGACTTGTTTGATACTAGTAATTTTGTCCCAATTTGAGTAGTACTTTTCTTTGAGTGCTTGAGACTAAATTTAAAATAGACTTTTTGACACCTAGGCTCATAGTTGTGACTCTATGTATAACATTTTCTTATTTATAGGTTGTAATGATCATGTCCATCTTAGAAGTAGAACTGATCCATCTTGATTGAGACTAGTGCCATTTGTGGTGAGGTTGTTTGCATATATTCGATGTTTTGCATCTTAGTCTAGAACTTGTCCTGCATGTTATTGAAGTGAAAAAACCAGTATTCCTTTTATTTAGAAGATGATAATAGGCTTTCTTTGATTGTATTATAAATTTTAGCCTTTTCAGATATTATATCACTTTTAACCCTTTTGAGCTTGTAGCCTTTCGTTTGGTAGCCTTATATTCACCTTCATCCATTTTGTTTGAATCCCTAATTTTTGCACCTTGCTTCCTTGAGCACTGTAGCATAAATTGTGATAAAATTATTAAAATTAAAGAAAATGAATGGTTAAAAATACGGTGACCAATGATAGTTACTAGTGATGACAAGACCCTCTAAGAACGAGTGTGACATGTAAAAAAAATTTCTTGAAAAAAATGATTGAAGCATTCTTGATATAAAGCAAATTACGTGTAAAAAAATTTGAAGAGAGAGCTAGAAAAAATAGTGATGAAAATAATGGATGATGAAAAATAAAAATAAAAATAAAATGCAAATTGCTTAGGGAAGTTGTAAGTCACTATTATATGATTGCTACCTATCCCCTAGGGACAGAAGTGTAAGTGCTAGGGATACCTGTAAGCTCATTGGCCTTAGTAGGAAGAATTGCCTCCGTCGGCAACTATCCACATCAACAACTGGGGAAGCATCCACCGGTGTAGCTCTCCTCCTCTCAGCCTTATCCCTCGTGTACTCGACCTCTATCCTCCGAATGTCAGTAGAGGAAGTGAGAGTAACTTCCACATCCGTCTTTTCAATCAGCGGTACTCGGGAACGCCTACACAACTCTGTAATCAGGACTGGAAATAAGAGATAGGTCTGACTCTGTTTGGCCCTCGTGGCTATCTCCTGCTCGATAATCAGACTGAGATTAAGTCTCTCCCGATCCATTATACAACCCAATATCTGGCAGCCACGTTTAGGTCTTTCTTCTCTATAGGGACATCAGCCTCAATCCACCGCGGTGTGGTGTCGCAAATCAAAAGTTCTAACCAACCCGTTAAGTTACCGAGGGTCTTCTTTTGTATCTTATCCACCAAGAAGTGGATGATGTTCATTGTGCACCATAGCACCTAATTTATGTGAGTGATGTTGTATTTCACCTTTTGGCCCCACACCACTACATGGTCAACCGGCTTGAACAAGTTGGCCTTCTTCTTCCCTTTCGGTATGAGCTTTCCATATTCCCCGTAGAACTCCTGGACTAAAGTAGGAATAAAGGACCTCGGGTCTTTGTGAAGATTTCAAACTTGTGGAACTTGATCGTGTTCCACACCTCCGGGTACCCGTCTACTACACCGTCAGTAGACAGTGGCTTCTCCTCTAGAGTTGTCCTCAAACCCTCGGCCTTCAGTTTATTCAATGACCGGGATGGGGGTGACTGAACTAGTGGCACCGGAGTACCTGCTCAACAATCAGAGTAGGAGTAGGTGGGACTAGAATAATGGCTGGATCATGTAGAGCTTTGGAGTATAGCTCTACTCTCTTAGTTTGGAGAGTCTTACCATCCTCCGGTTCATATACGAAGGTCGGCGAACTATCATCCAAGTTTCCCTCACTTTAAGAAGTAGTGAGGTGGGTGGCATAGATGCCCTCACTATCATAGCTCTCCTCCACTGCCGTTGGCACCACTTGCCTTTTCCCTTTCCTTTTCCCCTAATCAGAGAAGTTTAGCTTGCGTATTTCGCGAAGGTTCAGCCCCTTCATTTAAATGCCCCTAGTCCGCTTTCTAGGTGGTTGGTTCCTTCCAGGTACCTTGGGTCTAGCCATTCCTGCAAAACAACATCAAATATGTTAGACCTAGTTAAAAAAATATCGCAGTTGCAAATTGTGCAGGAAAGCTTGCCCGAGTTGTTCGGCGAGTCACCGAACATATTTGGCGAGCCTAATCGGGCTCACCGAATGTTCCAGACTAAAAAGTTTTAGACTAAAAAGTTTCAGAACTCAACACATGTCGGCGATGTCCAAGGCCCTTCGGCAAATCGCCAACACCATTCGGCGAACTAAAAGTAGATCGCTGAATGTTACAAAATATTTTTCAAAATTAAGGGCTCAGAAAGGCGATCTAAGGGACATTTGGTGAGTCACCGAGTGAACTCGGCGAGCGTAGGTGTATCGCTGAATGTTACAAAAACATTTCACCCATTTTTGAAGGATTAAAACGCAATCTAGGGGACTTTAGGTGAACCACCGAACAATTCAACGAGCTTGACCCAGCTTGCCGAAAGGTCCATCGTACCAGATTTTGACCCTGACCTCCAATTTATACCCTACAGACCATGAGAACAAAATTAAGCACCTATTCTATGCAATTAAATTTAGACCCATACTACCCAAGACCTTGGGGTACTCGAACTACCCGCGATTTGGTCAAAATTGCCCAATCGACGTCTTTTTCCCTTAAGAATGACGTCAACCGCTCTATCATTGGGCAAAAACAGGCGATTGGCACAATTGAGGTTACTCAAACTTCACCCACACTAGACCCAATAATAAAACACCATAACCGAACATTTTAAGCATGCAAACATACATGATTTCACAAATATAGGCAACCAAACACAATTCGGGATCTCATAGGCAAACATTACCAACCAACCTTCCAAACAAGCACTAATTTTACACAAACAACACACTAGGACAACGATCATGCATTCAAGTCTACAAAAATTTAATGGCGGGGTTCGGAAAAACTAATCTCAAGAGTAGATAATTGATGCTAGGCTAGAAAATCACAAGCGAATCGCACACAATCTTTCCCCAGTAATTGATCCACCGCAAAACACTAAGAATATAACTCTAAAATATAATTGTAAAATTGCAAAAGTTGGATAATTTGAAATGAAGGGAGTTTTTTGAATTTAAAAATGGTTTTATGTTTTTTGACCCTTCAGTTCGCGCGCCAATCAGCTACTCCCACTTATGTCGCCGACCATTCGGCGATGCGCTGAATGGCTCTTTGCCGGCCGAATTTTATAGAACATCTATCTAACTAGTTGGTCCAAATGGCGATCCAGGTCGGGCTCGCTGACCTATTTGGCGAGTCGCCGACTTGTAACTGGGCTCACCTAATTGCTCGTTTTTCAAAAATTTCAAATTTTTAACCTGCATATTCAACACCCGTTATTCAAACAACAATATCAAAAACTTAAAAGCTTGGGTTGCCTCCCAAAAAGTGTCTTATTTAACGTCATGGAAATAAGGGGATACTCATTAATGAATCATTCTTTTGGTTAACCAAGGTATCATTTGGTAGCCCCCATTTTTTCCTCGGGTTTAAATAGGACGAGATTTGGACCATCTGCGTCTCTAGCTGCTTAATGGACACCGAGTGAGAAGTAATCGTCTAATTCAGAGATGAGATGTCATCTTTTTTTTCCTTGAGCACTTTGTCCGACCCTTCCACTTTGTTGAGAATACGTGCTAGCATATCACCCATGACATGTTTTGACAAAAAATCCATTTGGGTCATCATTTTGGCCAGGTTTTGAACCCGTTCTTGGTCCTTTTCAATTTGTTCTTTTGTCATCCTGAAATTCAAAGGAGACACTTGATCTTCCCTAGTGTACCAAGCACGTTTGATCTTTGTCATTCCATCAATGAGAGTAGATGCGATTTCAAAAGGTTGCTGCATAGTTCCTCCTTGGACAAGTTGATCAGCCACACTTTTGTTGATTGAATCTAGACTCCGGTAGAAATGTTGTAACAAAACGTTTCAGGAGTCCATGAGTTGGACATTGAAGTAGCAACTTTTGGAACCGTAACCATGTCTCGTGAATTGGTTCACTATCCAATCTTTTGAAGCCTTGAATATTATCTCTCAATTCCATCATCCTTGAGGGAGGGAAAAAACTTATGTAGAACGCTTCAGTGAGTTCTTCCTAAGAAGCGATTAAGTCCCTAGGTAGGTCGGCTAACCACTTCATAGCTTCTCCCATCAGATGAAAAGGGAACAATCAGAGTCAGACTGACTCTTGGGAGATGTTCTTGAAAGAGAAGGGACCACAAACGTCCATAAAATTCTAGATGTGGTCATGGGTATCTTTATGAGCTAGACCTTCAAACAAACCTTTCATTTGCAATAGCTGCAACATTGTGCTAGTCACGTGAAAAAACACATTTCCTACTACATGAGGCAACCAAATAACACCCACACCACCCAACTAAGCTTCATTCACATCTTTCAAGTTGCCGATGTCGTCAATGTGTCCAAGCTGGTTAGCGTTGCTTCCGTTGGCACTCATCTCGTCACCTGCTCAAAGGAAACAAACAACAAACAAAGGTAAATTGGTTCAACGACAACACAATAGGATCACAACAAAACTTCACTAAAAGAATTCTAAACACCACTCCCTGGTAGCAACGCCAGTTTTTTATAACACTAAACTACACTTCATTCAATTCTAAGTGTAGGTGGTCTCAATCAATTATAAACCCAATAAAGAGTTGGGTTCGATCCCATAGGGAGTGATACAAAATATAATTCAATAACCAAGTAAAGGAACTGTTCTAGTCATTTGTATAAGTAAAAATTATTGAAACAAGTTAAAGTAAATTTCAGGGATTTACAATAAATATCGGATGAGGGGTTTAGAGTGACGATAAATAACTACAAAAATAGGGTAGCAATCAAGTAGAGAGGGATTTTTGGGGATGTGATCGATTAAATGCTAATTTCACTATATGGGTGATTATAATATACTAAAAGACATTGAATCTTAGTGGGTAGGCTAGGCTAGGCTTTTAATATGATAGCCATCTCTCGATCAACTAACACGATTCTCGCGAGTTCTCTCGAACCTCGACAAGCTTAACAATATGAGCAGCCTAAAACCTCAATTAATCTACTCGCTCGAGCTAGATTGGTTGGATTGAATTCATATTCACTCTCTTGAGCTGAATTAATGATAACCCAATCACTACAATCATCAATCAATAGCTTTAATTCGAAAATCTCTTTCTCAAGCAAGCCTAGAATACTAAGTTAGAATTGCATTTGTAACTACAATTCAGGATTAAACCACAACTATCAATCAAATCCACTTCAAATCAACATTGAAATCAAGAAATACTAACACTCATAAGCGAATTAGAACATTTAACCACATAATCACATCCCTAAGAATGGGGGTTTTAGCCACACATTATGAAAAACAAGAAAATATTACCAATTATACTCTCTATCAGCTGGGTAACAAAACTCAAGTCTTCACAATGCTTGGAATCCACTTAAAATCAAAACATAATTCAAAATTCTACTCAAAAACCACTAAGAACAATGTTTGGGTCAAAAAACTCGGAGTTAGAATGTGTCTCCACTTTTCTGGAACTAAGAGCTCTTTCAAAACTCTTTTAAAAATCACATTTATACTCTTCCAGATTTTCAGCCTTTAGACCAATCAGCAGAATTAGTCGAGCATCGCGAACCAGGTCGGTGATGCGCCAAGTGTCTCTATTCATCGCCTTCCTGACTTGCCTCTTCACCATTCAACTTCTAGAACTTTAGGCGGTCAGGGTCCTTGTCGCTGATCTATTCGGTGGTTCGCTAAACTTCCATTTCCAATGCCAAGTTGACTTTTCCCCAGGGCTGGCATGCTGTAACTTTTGGAGAGCTGAAGGACCACTCGGTGGTTCGCGGAGTGGTCTTGGCGATCATCAAACTTGCCCTTCTTCAGCTTCTTCAACTTTTTTCGCTCCTTTTTGCCCGGAAGTGTCCTTGCCCTCTTTTGCCTTTGTTGCTACACATCAACACTTTAACATCAGTTTACAGCATAAATTAGGAATTGAGCACAATAAAACTATGAAATTAAGGCCCCAAATGAGTCGAAATCCCCGACTAATAAAAAACCTAGATCTTCTCCTCTTGAACTCTTCTCTTATTTTTGTAAGTATTTAGGAAACGTGAAAAAGTTGACTAAATCTGATTAGACTCTTATTTAGGGTGAAAAAAATGTTCTAGGCCTAGTGGGAAAAGGAAAAGACCAAAATACCCTTTTGTAAAATAAATGAAATGCCTTAAATAGAGAGGCTTCACTCAAACGGGCATAACTTTTTACTTCGAACTCGAAATTAGGCAAACTTGGCGGTGTTGGAAAGGACTCAAACATCTTCACTTTGATAGGTCATGGGCCACCTAGTTCTGTATGTGTTGAGAGATATAATTGTTTGAAGTTGACCTAAATAGAATGTTAGGTCAAAACTTACTCGGTATGGAAGCTTTTATCTCAACTTTGTTCTAGGAGATTCTAATGACCTTAATTGATATCCAAAATCATTGTCACGCTAATGAATTGACCTTAGAAACTGAGAACAATTACGAATTACTCAGTATGATCTTATTCACCAGTGAATAAAGGTTCGGGCCTTAGCTTACAAATTTTCAGGATGTTACAATATCTCCCCCTTGGGATCATTCGTCCCCGAATGTTGGTTAAACTGAGAATGGAAAGGATTTACTCTTAATATCTTTCTGACTTCTAAACCTGCCTACTATCATAGGTGCAACTGATTCATACAAAGAGTTTTGGAATTGTCTATATAACCTAAGTCAAGAACGATATTGTTTTTAAACAAAGTCACGCTCTATCTGAAGTTATCTTACGAGAATCAAAGGAATCTAGGCATGAAGTAAAAATAAGACTATTATGCCTTAATCAATACAATTGTTAGCTTTTAAACCTAGCAACACCCCTAAACCGTGCCTGCTTTATGAATATCGCACCTCATTAGCTATAATTCAAAACTCTTACAAGGATTTATGACTACTCTTACCAAGGTCTAAGTTAAACTGCCTGTTCTTACTGTGTTCAAGCCTAATCTCTAAATCACAAGATGCTAAACATGAGATGTTTATACTTATCTAAACCACAAGATTTAGGTTCTATACCTCTATTGAGAATCTCATCCCAAGAATACTTCTCCTTATAGCTGCGTTCAACCAACCTTGAGCCCATATGAAGAAACACTGAATGCATTATGGATTTGTCCACATGTTAACAACACAACATTCAAGCCTAGAACTATAACCATTCCATGGACTCCTACTAACTGATCCTTCTAAGAATTTTTCATTCTCTAATCATCTCTACCGGGAACCGTCTAATTTCTCTCATTTAACTATTACTAATAGTAAAACACCATCATATTCCTCCTTCATATTAAGACTTTAGATGGAATAAGAAGACTACCACTACCACAATAAGAAATAACAACCTTCTCCTTCTATCATTACTCAACATCTATCGATAACATCGCTATCAAAACTGAAAAGGATCATTGAAAGAGCTTTAGAGAGAAAGATCATAAGCACAATTCATTCGAGAATTTTGAGATATAATAATATGCATGACATAACATTATGTTTCTAGCCATTAGGATCAAATAATGAATTTGTGAGACTAAGCGTAATATGAGACTAGAGTTCTTATATGAATAAGTTCATATCATGAGGTTGCTATCCATAACCTTATGGAGTAAGATTGAGATCAATGGGCTAAATTCTTTGCCCCTCATTGTGAGAACTGAGTATAGATGTGAACCTCTCTGGAGTGTATGAGCATAGGTCATTTACACCATTCTGATATAAGAGATATCAACATAATGTTGTGACGACTAACTTGAGGGATAAACTAGAGTATGAATGGATCGATATATCACTAAAACTCTTTCTGAACACATCGCTATCTGATTCTCCACACTTGACTCGGTTTCTCATCTCCCCCTTAGGTTTAAAGTTGATACTTTAAAGCTATGGATCTATTCCATCATCTCTAAACTTTTCTACATTTGCTTTACTCTAATACTAGATAAAGGCTTATCTCATCTCTATTGAACCCTCTATGTGCAGGTACTAGGATTCCTTCTAAGACTTCTTTCTAAGATGTTTCTATTAAGCTCTTCTCATTGGCTTATAAGGCCGCTTCATCTAACTCTTAAGGGAAAAATCATGCTTACATCAGCCTATTCCACATTGACAACTCAAATATACTATCTAGGTACACATGAAAAAATATTAAATTAATTGGAACCTAGTCTGATTACATATAATCTTGGGTACACCTCTTAATGTTCTTGTTACTCTATTGACTTATCCACACTTCACTACTCTTATCTAAATGTTAGAATCTCATACTTGTACCACTCACATTCATTGTAACTAACCTCTTAATTCCTTACCTGTCAAACCTACCAGATCATATCTCAAAGTAGCATCCTCACCCTCATGTTGCCATCCTTTTGATCACGACACTCAACTCAAATTAAAACTTAGTGTCTATTAATAAACACAAATATAAATATAATTGCTTGCTTACTATACTAACTTACAACTACTAGATAAATTAAGAAACACTCGCCCACTAAGACCTCATGACAAGTAGTTAATCTTTATCTCTCAGTCTATATACTTACATATTACTGTCACATTCCATTTCACAACTTAACTACTATTTACCCATTCACTATACATCATTGTCTAATTAGTTCTATAACCCTCTCAATATCATGACTCTCCCTAAATTATCATAGGCCTAGCTTAGATCTATCACCTCATGAATACTCTCTTTTATTCAACCAATATACTTGACCTTTACTAACACAATGTTACATTAACATAAAATCTCTTCTGGTTAAAGTATACTCTAATTCATCCATACTAGTAACTCTTACTCTACCTTCTATCGTGAAATCTACACAAACTCATCACTTCTCAGTCTACCCATAAGGGAAAACTCCACATTAATAACTTGATGATGCATGACCGTAACAACATAATTTACCTCATCACCATCTCCCTTCATAGATACTATACCTCTGCATTCTTCTAACGCTGGACACTTTTTTCTACTTCTGCTTATAACATCATTAATCATACTATATTTTTGGGTGACAATACTACCCAAGATATAAAACACACTTCCTCATAAGGGTCTCAACTGAAACAAGGTTTATAGAAGAGAGTACATCTCGCTTTTAGATTGAACGCACGATTCAAATGAATAAGAATGCATTCTTTTGAATGAAACACTTAAGATCACTCACGAGCTTCTCTAAGGCCCCTCTGCATCCTCATGACTTACTAAATTTTTTTACTGAGTGTAACTCATCGAAAAGGATTTGGACTTTGATATTTTAATCACCTTGAGTATGAAGGGTAGTCGAATGGATTTTGAGAAATGCACGAGTATGAATAAATTCCTTATGACATAAGTGTAGTAAATGATTTAGAGTATGAAAGAAGCGGAACTTTACTTAAATGTATGTAGTCCGTCATTTATAGAAGTGGGCCCCTCACAATCATAAATAAGATTCTACTAACACAGCTTCATAGACACCCTAAGACACTTCAACTTTGTGCTTTGATACCAAGTTTGCCATGCCTCGAGTTACACCCTAGACGTGGCCAACACTCAAGAACCATTTCACATCTTAAAGCAAACCGTTGGCCTGGCTTACTATGACTCACATGACTATACATAATACACAGAAGCTTAAATAGATGAGCCTATAGAAAAGTCTTAAATCACTATCTTGAGAGAAAAAATGGAAAATATCTAATTCTTTCTGTCTAGGAAGCCTCTAATAGTTCAAGATAGATGTCGGGACAAGACCCGTGACACCTCAAATACTACTAACATGTAAATGAAAATGGAGTCTCCCGGAAGCAAGGAAACCTTACCAAATGCAGTCTATAAGTGTAAGGTGATATCAACAAAATGCTTGTTGATGATCCTGAACACCTGTATCTACATCATAAAAGATGAAGGTCGAATGACGTCAGTACATTAAATGTACGAGTATGTAATATAGTTGAGTAAAATAAAAACTGAACTAAATGACTGAAAACAACTCAACTCAATCAATATATAAACATGAAGTGTAAACCATTTAAACTTTACCATAAGATATGCAATAAAAGTGATATGAAAAATAATATACTTTAGTTGTAGGGAGTTACTCTAACCAACAACCATTACCATGAGCCTAGCAATGATACAACGTTTCACCCATGTTGAAAGGGTCATCATATACTTTGTCAGGGTATATGATGATATGGTATTGTAACTATGGATCCATCTAATAGGCCTTCTCAAAGGCAATGATGAGTTGGTTAACGAATAAATGTTATCCTATCCTACACTGGCTACATATTTTTATAGGACTTTTAAGATATAGTAAGATTCTAACCCAATTGGGTGCTCGATACTTCTCCCAAAAAATAAACAATATCAATAATGCTCAATTCACCCTTTGCAAAAAAAGGGCTATTACTTTAATGAAGTAATTTTTCAAAAACATAACTCATACTTACATTTGAACGTATTCTTATGGACTTATCTTTCAGGCCCAAGATCAATATGCATAGACACTAAATACTCTTATATTTTTCTGAAAATATATCCTTTAAAGTTTTCATGTAAACTTACTTAAGTTTGAATGCACACTTAGACATGTGATTCGGAAATGTAGGGACTTTCAAAGGTGAATAGAACTTATAGGAGCTAGTATAGAGAAGGGAAAAGTGAGAAGAACTTAAAGGAACATGCGTCACATGAAACAAAGAAAAGAATCAGCCCAGAAAACCTTGGCGCACTGCTGGCGCATCGCCCTAGGGATTGAAATTAAGAAGTCAGTCCTTGTTGCACTTCTAGCGCATCGCGCAAGGGCCTTAACTACTGAAGTACAGTCTAAGCGCTATAGGTGTCGCACCGCCCTAGCCCTCTACCCAGAAAACTGATGATTTTTTTTTCTCAATTTAGGGTCCTAACTCATTTAGAATAGGGTAAATTCTCCTAAAGTCATCTAGATTCTCAAACCCAGCACTAATACAAGAGAAATTCAACACAATCCCTTAAGGAAACACAAATTTTACCAAAGATCAACAACACGAATGGATTCACAACTTTCATTGTTCAAGAATTGAACAAAATTAAGAACTACTTAAGAACTCTTTGAATACAATGATTTTATGGATAAATTAGATGTATGGCGTGAGTACGGACAATTCCATTACTATGAGAAGCCTTACATACTTGGAAAGAACAATGTCCTTGGCGAAAATGGATGGAATCTTGACGAACGCTCAAAACCTAGCTCTTCTCCTCTTGAACTCTTCTCTTATTTTTCTAAGTGTTTAGGAATCGTGAAAAAGTGGTCTAAATCTGATTTAGCCCTTATTTGGGGTGAAAAAACGTTTTAGGCCTAGTGGGAAAAGGAAAAGACCAAAGTACATTTTTTCTAAAACGGATAAAATAAATTAAATAGAGAGGCTTTACTCAAACGGGCACACCTTTTTACTTTAAGCTTGAAATTAAGCAAACTTCACAGCGTTGGAAAGAGGACTGAATCTTTTTCAATTTGATAGGTAATGGGCCACCTAATTCTGTATGTGCTGATACATATGATCGTTTGAAGTTGACTTAAATAGAATCTTAGGTAAAAACTTACTCGGTAGGGAAGCTTTCAACTCAACTTTGTACTAGGAGATTCTAATTAACTTAATTGATATCCAAAATCATTCCCACACTAATGAATTGACCTTAGAATCTAAGGACAATTAAGAATTAGTATGTATGATCTTATTCACCAGTGAAGAATTGTTCAGGTCTTAGCTTAGAAATTTTAAGGGTGTTATAGATACGTACAAGTGTTGCTACATTTTAGACAAGGTTTCAAGGGGAGAAAAGAGCTAAGTTCAAGAATTCTTCAAGATTTGTGATTTTTTGCCAAGAACATCATTCTTTCCAGGTATGTAAGGCTTCTCACAGTGTTGGACTTGTTCTTCCTCACGCCATACTTCTAATTCATCCATAAATTCATCCATGAAATTGTTATATTAAGAAATTCTTGAGTAGTTCTTGATTTAGTTTCATTCTTTAGAAATGGAGATTTTGAGTTTCTTGGGTTGAGGATCTTGAGTATGAGTTATGATTTCATGAAAGGGATTATATGAAATTCTTCATGTATTCGTGTTGGGTTTGAGAATTAAGAAGAGTTTAAGAAAAAATTCACAATTCTAAATGAGTTTGAAGCTTTAATTTTACCATAAAAATTTGTTGGGTTCGCTGGGGAGGTGCTAACGCGCCATACCAGCAGTGCACCCAAAACCAGCCCTAGTACATTGGGGACTGGGGTGGCTTGCCAGTAGAGCGCCCGAACCCAGCTCCAGTACTTTGGGTCTGGCACCCAGCGCCCACAATACACCCGAAGTTTGTTGGGCCAGTTTTTCCTTGTTTCGTACGATGTGTGGTTCTTTAAGTTATGGCTATGTTTTACCTTTCTATATTAAATCCTAAAGTCTCCATTAATCCTTGAGATATCCTGCATGTCCTAATCACATGTCTTAACTTACATTCCAAACTAAAGTTAGTTTAAGAGTAAAGTTCAAGAGGTGTTTTTGAGTCATTTTGAGGATTCTTTTGTCATTACAATGGTTTTGAATTAAGTCTTGAGAAGGTAAATATGAAAATGACAAGAGTTGTATTCCTGATTGAAAAAGAGTATAAGGGAACTAAGTTTCTCAAATGTAACATTTTTACATCTAAAAAGAGAGAAACATTGTTTTCTAAATGATTTTATGATTTCAGAGTATTACCTCTTTTAAGAGGATCTTTTGAACAATTACCTCAAATTGAGAAAGAGTTATGTTATACATTTGAGCATGAGTTATATATTATTGGGAGTAGTATTGAGCACCGATATGGGGATTAGTTCAGAAAACTCACATTCCTCATAAATCATCTAACAAACATGGGTAAAGGATCGTACTTTTTAGATGACTCCTTATTGCCTTTAAGCATAGCTTAGTGGATCCACTTAGTTGAGGTGTTCGATACCCTGGCAAGGTATATGACAGTTTTGCCAATGTGGGGGAGACATTGTATCATCACGTAGCTCATAGTGATGGTTGTCAGTTAGAGAATATATCAAATAAGAGTAAAGAGTATCTTATTGCATTTTTATACATCATTGAGTTTATATCTCCTATTTTATAATGCTTTAAATATTACATCTATCATTGTTTCTTTTGTATTGGAGTTGAGTTGAGGTGAGTATGTCTTCCAGCCTTATCATTTCAGTTGTCTATGCTTGCAGCTTCCCTCTTACATGTTCGTACATTCAATGTACTGACATCATTCGACCTGCATCTTTTTATGATGCAGATACAGGTGTTCAGGATCATCAGCAGGTGCTTCGTCAGAGCACAGAGTTTAAGAGTTCGGTATGAAGCATGCCACATCTTAGAAGGCTACAACATTTAGGAAACATTTAACTTCCTTCTTATTCCTTTTCATGCAATAGAATTGAACTCTATGAAGGTTTCTTATACTTCGTGCTTACACGTATCTTTTTAATTAATGCCTCCACGAAGAGTTGTTAAAGGATGTACCTCTAGGAGGAATGTGAATTGTCAAGGCCAAGAGGTTCCCAATGCACTAGAAGTGCAACCCTCTTAGGAAGATTTCACCAATGTTGACTCAAGTTGTGGCAACTCATGCTGGTCAACAAAGAGTAGATCGCAACTATGTGGTTGATACATCCAGGATTCGTTAGTTTCTGAGGATGAATACCCCAAAGGTATCAGGTTCGAAGGTCACTGAAGATCCGGAGAACTTTGTGGAGGAACTTCAAAAGGTGTTTGAGGTTATGAGTGTTGTCGATGTAGAGCGTGTGGAGTTAGCTCCATACCAGCTCAAAAGTGTTGCTAGAATATGGCCTGACCAATGGAAGAAGAAGAGTGCCGAGGGGGCACCACCTTTGAGTTGGGTTGTGTTTGAAGAGGCTTTCTTGGGGCGTTTCTTTCCCCGTGAGCTAAGGGAAGCAAAGGTAAGAGAATTTCAGAATTTGAAACATGAATCTTTGAGTGTGCAAGAGTATAACTTCAAGTTCACTCAACTATCCCGTTAGGCTCTGGAAATGGTGGTTGATATAAGGAGCAGAATGAGTTTCTGTGTCTAGGTTGTCTCGCTTGTCAAGTAAGGAAGGTAAGGCGACTATGTTGATCGGAGAAATGGACATATTCAGGCTCATGATCCATGTGCAACAAGTTTAGGAAGATAAGTTGAAATACCGGGAAGAGTTCCGTAGAAAGAGGTCTAAGACAACAAATCATGAGTCTGGACAGTAGAAGACCGGTAAAGTGAATCAGTCCTCTTTTCAGCAAAGGTCACATGGACCTGCTCCATCGTCAGCTAGTGCACCTACACCAAAGAACAGAGGTGATTTCCGAAACTAGAA
>JAJOOO010004177.1:0-20956 GCA_029582685.1 Solanum piurae | reverse complement strand
TTGAATGTGTGGATGTAAATAAGTTTTTTTATTCCGCACTATTTTCATTATTGAATGCAATGAATGACTATGTGGCTTGTATAAGACCCCTTCGGGGTCGAATACGCCATGTTACGACTAGGGGGTACTCTCGGGTCGTGACAACATAATTCTTGATTCATTTTTTTTTAGTCTCTATGCTTGTTTGGTTCTATTGTATTATATATTACATTGCTCATATTGTTTTGTCTCTCCCCCCATTTTTGTGGATTTTTTAAGGCTAGGAATGATGTCTACGTTGGTTTATTTCAACTTAAATATAGGAAAGAACCCATTTCTCTTATATCTGTTATCAATCCAAATAGATTCATAGTTCCCATACATGTTTAAGCTTGTTAAATCGGACTTTCGAATGTATGTCGGCATAACTTGCGGCTCAAATAAAATGTACTGATCAATTTCTTTACATTGGTACTTCTGGATACAACCATCTCTCTACCCTACCTTCGAGTTTCTAAATGCTTTGTTCAAACAACTTGCCGTTCTTTTGTGTGTCCCACATATGGTACGATTTTTAATATCTCACGTTGTCCAACCTCAATAACCTGCCCCGCCCCCTAAATCGCTTCATCTGTTGTTATGAGCTTTTCTGTGTAAAGTCAGGTCATGTTCTTATATGAGTTTGTTTGAAATCGACTCTGTCAGATTGGTTAACGTAGGTTCGATGGTAGTAATTTTGTTCTAGCTCGTTTGGGTTTATAGATCTAGGGTATAGACATCTCAAAATTCATAGTCGTTCTAAATCTTGTACTTGTCTAGGCTTTAGTTTAAATATCTAAAGATTTTCTTGTGCTCAATTTAGTTTGCTTTCACCTATTGAGGATAGTGTGATTTCTCTCCTCCTCGCCCGGTAGTGTTCTTTATAACTTTCCTACATTAGTTCCTTCCTAGTTTCCACTAAAGACCACCTGTTTGGTTTCTTCTTTAGTAAGTTATAGCATCACTGTTATAAGGCTTTGCATTTTAATCTTGTTTTCCTTTTAATTAAATTGTCCCCCCTTTGTTAAACCTCATTGAGATGATATGATTATAAAATAAATAAATAAATGGAATCTTGATTATCCTATATTTTAGCAAAGCAGTAGCTTAATTTCAGCTTGAGGCTATGACTTGCATGTTAATGTTAGTCAAAATTTGTTCCATTTTTGCTCTTACAATGTTATTGGTACCCATAAATGGCGTAAATCCATTGTTGGTCTTCCCTCCAAGGAACGTGATTATTTGCTTAAGTGCGCAATTATTTGCTCTTCTAATTTGTTCCATGATATAATAAAATAATAAAATATGGTTGTATTTAAATATTGGGACACGGTAGTATATAAATTTAGAATAGGGTAGTATATAAATTTTAGAATATAGTAGTATAATAAATTTTAGAATATATTAGTGTAATAAATATTAGAATATGGTAGTGTATAAATTTTAGAATATGATAGCATATAAATTCTGTTTTATACGGTAGTGTAATACTTACTGATCCTCATTATTTTTGTCGCATGTGAAATTTGCCCGAGTTCACTATGAACTCCCTTTTCCTCGCATTTCGAGAAAGCCATAAAGGCTCAAATTTTCTTATCAAGTCAACCGGCCATTGAAAACCGACGAACAGGTCCCGAATTTGAAAGGAGCAAGAGATCGAGAGATTGAAAGATTGGGCCAAAGGCCCACTCTTAATCCAAAATAAATTGTATTTTGTTACTTTTGGGCCTAAGCCCACTTATATGTTTATTATATTGTTAGAATTTAGGACAGGTGGCGAGAATTGGGCCTTTTGGTCCAAAACGAAATTAGGCCCAAGTATTGATCCAGGCGGACAGAAAACCAGACTTGGGCTCATTCTTATTATTTATGTTTCTATATTTGCTCACTTATCATTATTTGCATACTTGTCTGTTTAATTAATTTTAAGGTTGTTACAATTCAATTTCCCAAAGGATAGCCATTCCGAATTAATTTTCTAAAAAAAATAAAAAAAATTAAGTAAGCACTCATTTTTTCTCGACTTTAAAACATATTTGCAAAGATAATTTACTTAATTAGTATTTTAATATTTCCCTTGAGATTACTTCAAACTTTCAAAATTGTTTACTCTTCCAATTAAGCATGTCTATATATTAGCCAAATAGTTAATTGTCGGATAACCGCATATTAGCGGGTATTTCGGGTGCTTTCAAACCCTTTCCGAAATGCTAATAAGAATCCCGAACCCCCTTAAAGATTTTTATTAGATTTACTGTTTTAATCTATTGAAAATCAGTTTTCTTGATTTTTCTCAAAAAATTAAGTGGCGACTCTAAACCAGTCCAAATTATATTTTCCTATAAAACACCCTGGTCGGCCCAAGTGCCATCAATAATTTGGAAAACTATGACTTTTGCTAATTTGGACTTTTCACTAAATAGAGTTATTTGATCTTCCACATGGGCTTTATGAATCAGCATCCTAGGCCCATACCTCTCTCACTCAGTCCAGTCCAAATTTAATTAATTTTCATTAAGGGTGTGTTTGATAGGAAAAGGATAACATTTTTCGGTTTTCCCTATTTAGTTGATCAATTTTTTTGAGAATAATTTTTCTAGAAAAAAGAGCTGCTTAAAAATGAAAGAGAAAAATTTCTCTAATAAGAATAGGAAAAATAAATTTCATAAGTGATCGAATACTGATTGTCTCATCTCCATCCTTCAACAATACTCTTTAGTCCACTACCCACTCACCCCCACCCCTAGGCGGCTCCCTCCACACCTGACACTATCCCTACCTCAACGTCCATTGTGTTTGCCTAGATTATAAAAAAACGCTTTTGAAATATTATTTGTTACTTACATATCATATACAAAAAAATAAATAAAAAATTAAAATCACTTATATATCATGAAAAAAATATAGTTTCCTCATGCGAATGCCACCCTAAATGTTTGCACTAAACTTTTCAATTTTCTATCTAAGATTATGTGCTTTATTAAGAGGCCACAAATCTTTAACCATTGAGGTACTCTTTATTCCTTTGTGTTTTCATTAGTCTATTTTCAATATTTAAAAAACTAACTGTCCAACTTGCACACTAATCATCTTGAATGACGAATATTCTCTTAACTAACATCGATTGTGGTGATAAGATGGTTGAAATTCCGTCATTTATAATGGGCGATTTTGGGTTTGCACCCTTGAGAATGAAAAAAACCGCGTTGAAAGTATCGTCGACATATTGAGTTCTGCAATACATGAATGTAATTGGGCTCTAATGAGCGTACTAAATATGAGGTGGGAAACCAAAATAAACGAATATTCAATTGGTTAAAATTAATATTAATAAAAATTATAGTTGATAACTAAGTTTCTTTTTTTAATTAAAGACCCATTGGGTCAATTGTTGATAACTAAGTTTTGCATATGTAGGTTGATATTTTAATTTTCAATATTATGCTAAAATATCAGGTTAGTGGCATCTTACTAGCTTAATTAGGTGCTTAATTAAGCCTCATTAAAGTAATGATCCTTTGCTTATGTCTTTGCTTACACGATAGAAACACCATATATCGCTATTAATTTACTATACTTTCTGCATAGATATATATAATTACATTTTGACTTTACTCAAATAATGCAGTGGAGCACTCTTTTATTCTTTAACAAAAAATTAAACTTCAACAAGAATTTATGCTCTTAATTTGGTTGGAAATTAAATTAAAGAAGAATTTTGTACTGTTTTTCTTCCAAGTACAAACTGAGGTCGAACATCCCTATTGTAGAATATAATGTTGGGGATTGACAAAATATTAGATTAATGTCTAACGTCTACAAAATTTTAGACCGTTCTATATCATTTTCCCATCCTTGAGTCTAAGGTATATCAGAAACAATTTTTCTATCTCCGTGATATGAGTAATAGTCTGTGTACATCTAACACATGTTTTCCTCAGATTCCTCTTTGTGGAATTTCACTGTGTTTATATATTGTTGTTGTTGTCTAGCATTTTCTCATAAGATTTCCGGTTTTGCTTTAAAGGATTCTTTAGATGTGATCTAAAACTGAAAAATTCATAAGTTACTAGAGAAATAAAAAGAACATATATAGTAGGACTTTTTTTTTTTATCAATTACATAACATGACAAAATTTAGCATAATTTTTTATATATTAATTTGATTATGTTATTTTATTCTATTTGGACTTGTACGTAATTGGATGGAATTTATGCCATGTACCTTTAGAGCCATGCTTTTTGGAGAGGAACGTACAAGAGAACAAGCATCTACATGACAAGATACAATAATATTTATCTAAGATTAAAAAGAAAAAGAAAATATTTTTTTAGACTGGAAAATAAAAGTAAAATAGCGAATTTGAATAATACATAAGAATATGAAAATTGGCACTTCACAAAAGCACAATGATTATGATGATTGCATAGATGCTATCTTTTTGTGTTTATTAAGCTTCTAAGTAAAGCTAATAATGTTTGCCTAAACAATTTTTCATATAGATAATTCCAAAGTACATCATGACAATGCTAAAAGCAGCCTATAATCTTTATATCACCAAGGTTGTGAATATGCTAGTGTTAGCTAGGTTAAAATTATAGTACATTATCAAGTCTAAGTAACTATGATAATCACCAAGTAAAACCTATTTAACATATGTGTTATTTTCCTATATATATTCTTTCATATTTTGTTTTAGTCTTTCTAAATTCTATATAGATATTGTTTTTTGCGATTAAATATACATACATCTAGTTCTCCCTCTTTCGCCATTATATTGTGATATTTAGCTAGACACGTAGTTCAATAAAAAAAGTTAGATCTTGCATTTTCTTCCTCTAGTTCTAAATTGATTTTTATGACTTTCTCCTTACTCTTTTTCTATTTTTCTATTTTCATTGTTTAAATAAGAGTTAAAGGAGAAGGGGAATGAGGAATTGAGTTCTTCTTTTCTTTTTGTTAAATCTTGTGGTTTTCAAAATTCACAAGCTCGCCTACTTTAGATTCAAGTCGTGCATATATATGACTCATTTAAAGTGAAATACTCCTAATAAAGATTTTCTTTATTGTCAAAAATCAATCTCGAAACTTCTGATAATTAAAGTCGGAACGATTTCACCATTCTAACTTCTCTTTTCCCTCAAGTTAAAGCAATTATCGTAACCATTTGAGAAAAAACAGAATATACCCAATGTGATCTCATACAATATATATATATATATATATATATATATATATGGCTCCTTCACCTACATCCCTCCATTACTCATTCATCGATATAGTAAAATAGAAAACAAAAAGAGTGGAAACTCACTAAAAAGTTCCACTAACTTATTCCAGACACATATAAACAAATGAAAAGTTATATTTCCATTCAAATAATCTATATATCTTTCAGATGGGAACTTCAATTATTCCTCTCATTTCTTTTGTTTTAAATTAAAGTAAACTAGTGCCAGCTATATGCACAAATAATAGATACAAACAGCTAGTTTTAAAAGCTCCTTTTATCCCTCATTTCAACTAAATTTAGCTACAAACAAAATTCCTTTTTGTAAAAATATTATTATTATTATTTGCATTATTAGGCAAAAAATAATAATAATAATAATCTTTTTTCATACCTCTAACGTTTTTTTGTTTCCCATCTAGTGTTAAAAATCTGTATTAGAGTTTAACTAAAATTGAATTGTGCACTGCAGGGCTAATTCGGGGGTGGCGCTCCCAACAAGAGTTTCTCCATATCAAAGCTCGAATTCGAAGCCTCTGATTAAAGACGAAACAGTCCCACCACTGCACCAAAGTATACCCCTACATACTCACATAGACATAGTGGTCCAAAAATATTGGCCAAAGTTGCATCATTTTGCCTGAGCTGGTCCTTTCTTTTTCCATCTCTTTTATCATTCTTTTTTCTTTCTTTTTCTTTTTTCCATCATCATCAGCCTGCTATGGACCTGGAATAATACTACTAGCTAGTACTGTAATTAGTTATATGGCCCCTACAAAAAATAATTCTTTTTTGCCCTCTTTATTCATTTCATCCCCCACTTTTCTAGGGTTTGATAACAGAAATTTTTAAGTTTTATACATCGTCAGTATACATAAAGAATTATTTACACTATCAGGTCATGATTTAAAAGATATCTACATGGTAAGCGTACGTCCTTACATTTGTAATCTTGAAACAAACAAGACAAATTATCTGCTATAACAAATAAAAATGACCTGATAGTATAAAAAATTCTTTATATATACTGACGATGTATATAACTTAAACTCGTACAACTATAGTATGCTTTGTCTTTGATTATCTGAATGTTCCTCCAAAGGTGGGAGTCCAAAAATCAACTGTTGTTTCATGAGTTACTGGAAAGGTACTAGAAACTGGGACCAAACATAATCCTCGACTTCTAAGATCTTGTTTTCCTCCTTCTGGATTTACATTGGATTTATCACCAGTACTCTGCATAATATATCGAACAATTTTTACATTATCTGGTCACGTAAAAAATAACTATAGGTTTCATTAAATACGAGATCATCATCAATAACCTGGAAAATAAGGCCGGCTATGACAAGTTAAAAGTAAATGGTTAATGGATTTTTTAACACTGTCAGTATTTATACATCGACATTGCACAAAAAAATATAATGCACATGTTCTTACTAGTATAACATGTAACACGTCGAATTTTCAAGGTTTTGAATTCACTTTTTATGAAGTATTACGTATATACATGATAATTTTATGTGTTAAATAAAATATACGACATTAATAATGTTGGTTTTAAGCTACACTGAAAAATTAAATAGTAATTTTACCTGTTGATGTTGTATGGAAGCTCCACTTTTCATGTATGGGGTGCTTAATACCTGTTATGTGACACACAAAAAATAAAAAAAGAAATTATTTAATGCCTAAGAAGTCGTTAATTAACTATATATAACATGCAATATTTTCTTTTACTCTCCATTTTTATTGAATTTTTCCTTATGAATTATTTCATTAATTGGCTATACAAAATTTATAAAACAAATAATAAGGGCTCTAATTAAATAATTAATTAAAAAACTAACTTACATTAACTTGGTCATGGAGGAACTTTATGTACTCGATTGCTTCCGATAGCACAGAAGCTGTATCAGTCTGTGGAAATTAAAAACAAAAAAGAAATTTAATCAATGAATAAAATGTCCTTTTTGTATTTTCAGAAAATTAATCACAAGTCTCTCGATATATATACAGGAGAAAGAAAAATCCCAAAAAATTCGACAATAAATGATGAATTTCATTATACTGATGATAGGATAGGATTAAGGCAGTAATCTTGACGGAGATTATGATGAAGAGCTTTGATGATATAGTCCTATAAAAAATATTTAGGTAAGCTTATAAGTTGATCAGACTGGCTTAAATTTTTTTTTTTTTAATTTTTTTTTTTATGTGTTTGATAAACATTTAGAGTGCTTATAATTTAACATCAAGCAAAAGTCTTAAATAGTCCCAAATATTGCATTTAAACTTATATAAACACTTTTAGTTTGATCAAGACATTTTTCGATTATATCTTTAATATCTTTTCTCTAATCTCGAAATACTCTTGTCAACACTTCTGTCTATACATATAACTGCTTGTTTATAAAATCAATTTTGACACTAATATTTATCAATTACTTTCCATTTAAATCCAAAAGAGCTCAAATAACCCTTTCTATTAAAGTGGAAATTTTTTTTATTGAGGCGCAATTTTGTAATTATAAATATACCTTTCCAAAAGGTGAGACTAATTGTTGAAGTGCAGTGATTCTGTCTCCCATTTTCTCTTTTCTCACCTAAAAATAAATAAAAATATCAAGAACAAAAGAAACATATTCTCATAATTATAATTCTAATCGAATAAACAAATAAATTAAATGTCCCATTTTGTCCTTAATTAATTATTGAGAACTTAATGTAAATACCTTAAAAGCTGGCAATGGAGATGGTGCTTCATTCCTTGGTCTCTTATTTGATGTTTCACTGCTATTTTTCTTTGTTATTGTGCTTATATTCCTAACTTCACCTGTATGCTGTTACATAAAATGCACCAATATTGAGAAAATCAAAATTCACACATAAGCAACAATAATAATAATTGAGTTTTACTTATTGTTTCTTCGATCGCTATTTATGTTATACACTTTCTTTTGTAGTCTGTTCCTAAGAAAATGTTACTATAGCTTTTTATATTTGGAACAATTTTATAACCATAGAGAGTTTCCATTTTTCCACAATTAGATTACTTTCAGGTGTCTAATTAAGACTTGTTTAGTTTTCTACCACTAATTTTTAAAAATCTCATTTCTTTCAAATTAAACTCTTTGCTTAGTAAAACAGTATCACATAAATTAAAACTTAAGTAGTGCATTCCCTCTATTTCATTTTGTATGAATTTTTTTACTTTTTAGTCTAATACAAAAAGAATGAACAATTCTAGATTTAAGAGAACTCTAAATTTAAAAAAAAATTATTTTACTTTTTTTTTTTTTTTTGCATGTTTTATCTCTACGAAATATTATGACATGACAAGAATCATTATTCTTTTCTTAGATATCGAATTTAATCAAACACAATCACAAAAAATAATACGAAAAGAAAGTAAAAGTTAATTCAATTACCTTTGGTTTTTCATCAACCGTTGGGTTGGTGGGGAGCTGAGAGACGAAACCCGATCGGACGTCCTCCGCGGCTGCTGATGTGGCATTCCAAAAAGGCGTGCCACCAGAGAAATGTGATAACTGGCTATGAGATAGCGGTGGCGGATGTGACAGTGGCCACTGTTGTACTACTTTTGAAGGATCCGATGTTCGGAGAAATTGAGGAAATTTAGACCAAGATGAAGATGAAGAAGAAGTAGGTATATTGACATCACAATTTGGTTGGTTATTATATGAAGGATTATAATATAAAGATCTACTAACAGTCGAAAAATTATTTGATTCTTGTTGTTGACTATTAAGGTCAGAAATTAATAACCCTTGTAACATATTTGATGGACTTCCATAAGGTAATGCTGAATTTTCAAGATTATTATTATGACCACTAAATAATTGTTTATTATAATCATTAACTGAAGAATCATCAGAATTCCCATGATATATTTTTTGCGTACTCCAATTATTATGATCTTGTTCATGACATATTCCTTCTTGTTGATAATTTGCATTTGAACTCAACCCTTCTTGAATTAACGAACGAAAATCACTCCCCGATTTTTCACTCCGACTGTAGAAAAAAATAAAAATAGTATCAGTAATCAAGAGGATTCAACATATACTATATATATACTTTAAAAATAATAATTAAACGTATATATATAAATATACAGTTCAATTTTTCAACAAAGGGGTTCATTGCCTCCTATGGTCGGAACACAATTTTTTTTGTAGAATATGAGTTCGATCGAGTATCACTAAAATTTTAGACTGAATTTATCAAATTCAAATCATATACCCAATTCTAATAGCTATATCATATGATGATTCGATATAAGTTCTACATCTTAAAATCAAAGCTAATTTTGGCTTCGATTTTATGATAATGAAACCAACCAGCAAAAAACATTAACTTAACGAAAATAATTATACTACTTACAAGAAAGGTTGATTCCAATCAAGTCCTTGAGAAGATAAACCTAACCCCATCATTTGTAAATTAGGATCATCAACAGATAAAACGCCTTGCCCCGCGCCTCCACCTCCTCCTCCTCCACCGCCAACAGAGGATTCGGAGGCGTAACGTTTATGGGAATCAGTGCCCGAAAAAACCATAGAACTATTTTCGCATCTAACTTTAATATCCTCATGAATTTCTGTTGGCCAATTAACAAAGTTGCTCGCCATGCTGCTTAGACCGGTTGTACTCGATGCTGAAGGCGTTGTACATGATGAAATTCCGCTATCGATAAACTTATTTCTAGATGATGATATTGTTGTTGATGAAGCTGAAGTTGATGATTCCCACCAATTTCCTCTACCTAGCTGAAATTCTTCCGCCATCGCTATTTTCTATCGAAAAAAATTAAAGGAAGAAAAAAGAAGAAGAGATTTTCTTTTTAATATGTTCCAACTTGACCAAATATATTGCAAGTAGAGATAGATTCTTATTCTGGAAATTACTTTGTTTTTGGTTCTTGTGTTTTTTTTTTTTAATTGGAAAAGAAAATTAAACAGAAAAATGAAATGACTTCGTTTCGCTGCATATGACTATTTATAGTACCCCTAGTTTAATGAAATGCAAAAATGACCACAATATATTGGTTGACTTTTTTGTGACTGATTAGACAAATGAAAGGGTTACACACCTTTTTAGAAATCAAAATTTAATTTCATGCTTAGCCAAACGGAGTTTATTTAATTTGTTTGGTTTTAGGTAAGGGTGTTAAATAGCTGAATTTGGCTTAATTTTGTCTTGTTAAAATAGGATGAGCTAATAAATTAACAGATTATTCATCTGTCCTAAAATTACTTGGCTTGAAATGAGCTGTGTTGAAATTGACTAAAAAGTGAGTCATTATTCAACGTACTTAATTTTTACAATCTCCGTTTCTTTTTATATGTCATCTCTTTCTATAAATAGTTGGTCAATAATACATGTCATTTCATAAAATAAATGCATAAATTACCATATTGTTCTTTTTTTACCCTTGTGAGTTATTAGCCTTGAAAATATACATTTGACCAACTTAGAAAAGTTAAGTAAATGATTCATGTTCATTGGTTAAATTAATTAATCAAAAAAATTAATTCATATTCATTGATTGAAAATTTGAGTTTCAAAAAGTTAAATAAGGGTAGAATAGTAAACTTGCTTAGTTTCTTAGTGTACTTGAAATCCAAAATGATGACATATAAATATGAACAGAGGGAGTATATAATTTTAATTTCTTGTATACTTTTAAAATTAGTACCTAATAAAACTTTTGTTTTTCCGTATTACTATGACACTATATGAAATATCAAAATAATAAAAAGATATTTTAATAAGATTTCCTATGGATTAATTTGAGCTACATATTAGCTGAAATTGGTTTTGGGTGAAATGGGATGAGTTCATTTACCAACTCAAATATGAGCGAATTGAACGAATCGTATTTTTATGAGCTAATTTTGAAGAATAAATTGTTTATGGTTTTAATTTAATAGTATTATCTTTTATAGTCAGCAGCACTAATGTTTTTATTACTCCCACTTTAACTTTTGACTTTAAATTATTTTCAATTTTGAGGGTTATATATTTGCTTCAAAAAAGCTAACAATGCCAAATAAGCTTTCTCATACTCTGTCGAGTCAATATACCATTGATAGTAATAGACAAAAGCGTACACGTCACACACCACTATAATCTTTGGCCGATGTGTGTAATTTATAAAAATTATTAATCACAATTCATGAACTAACAATTTGAATCGAGGATTAATTAAAAATAACATTGTTTCTTCTTATTTATCTTCATAAAATAGCGTATATAATGTATTATTTTCTTCAAATTCCTATCGTAAATCGTAAAGTTATACTTGATATGTTGTGTTGTCGTTACATAAACTCATGGAAACCCTCATTATATTCTCTTATTAAGTCACGCCATAATTTTTTTTTGAACGTGGATGTGGACAAAATTATTTTTTAAGCAAAACAAAAGGGAGATAAATTAATAAAGTTACAATTGTTCTAGAAAAGGATTAGATTTTTTATTCTATTTTATTTATTTTTCATTTTTTGGGTTAGTAGTGGAGGTCAATGTCTTCAAATATCTTTTGCCACAAATTTTAGTTCACAAAAGCCATCATCTGAATTATGTTCTCTGAATCTTAAAGGTAATTGCAATGAATTTAGCATCAAATATAACCTCCTAAGACCGTCCATTTTGTCATTTCTCAAGCAACTTGATCAATTTGAGCTACGGTAGCAATCTAAGGGTATTAAAGTTAAATCATTTTAAATTTAGAATAATTTTTTTATTTTTGAAACATATATATTAAAATGAAAACAAGCTTACATAAAGTAAGGGAATTATAAAGGACATTTAGGCTCTTAATTATATATCCTCAATGGCGGATGGTACTCTATTTAGCTTTGGAAAGCTTGGTAGGTGAATGAGTGAATCTAAGGCATCACCTACTTTTTGTTTTGTATTTTTATTTTTCTTTCATCTGATATTTGATATTTACTTTAGATCATATGTTTGGATCTCGATTAATATGAATTCGTGTTGTGCAAGGTAAAGCCCTCTACAAGTTTTTTTATTTTTATTCATAGGGTTCAAATTCAAATCTTCTGATTAAGAAACGAGAGATCTTATTCATTATATTTCATCGAAACATTTAATTTCGATGGTTACAACTTAGGGTGTATTCATTATGAAATGTTTTCAATTTTCTCATGTTCGGCTGATTAAAGATTTTTAAAAGGAAAACAAGCACCATAAGTACATTCAACACCCCACACCCATCTTCACCCCTTCCCCTCCTTATTGTATTTATCTAAATTATATACAAATATTATTAGAATAATATCTTTTAATTATATACCAAATACAAGAGAATAAGTAAAAAATCAACTTATTTTTTTAAATCGAACATATCCTTAGAGTTTAGTATATTTCTCCAATATGCGCGTATTAATGAGTGATTTCTCATCATCAATATAATTATAATGACATTCATAAACCTCATCAAAACTAAACATGTTAGAGATTCATTTGTATATATCTTTCCAATTGCCATCATCATGAATAATTGAATATCATAATATTGTGTTCTCAACAAAGAAGAATCCTTTAAACGTAAATGTAAATGGAGGAGTGTCCAAGAAGATTTATCATATATGGACTACTAGCTAGGTATATAATCATATCCTTTTATTTGGTTCAAATTAAATAATAACACGATGCTGACACATCAACTCACTACATTTTGTTCTATGAGTAGCCATGTCCCAAATTTATCTTCGAAAGTATCACTCTCTCCGTTTAAAAAATGATGACCTCTTTCTTTTTTTGATAACATTTTAATTTCAGTTTTTCACGTGGCATATTTAAGGCCACAAGATTAAAGGACAATTTTGTAAATTTGACATAACTTTAATTTAGGACCACAAGATTCAAAAGTCTTCTTTGTTTTCTTAAAATCCGTGTCAAGTCAAACTATACCATTCTTTGTGCAACGGAGGGAGTAGTACATTGGGAGCCAAAAGAAGAACACCCCGTTTTCGAGTTGAATTCAAAATTTAAAATTTGTACGTTCTAATCTTATAATGATAATTAGATTCAATATCAAGATGAATATTTATAATTTTTTAATGAACAAAAGCTATTGTGATCAACGTTTCTTATTTTAAATATTGACAGTATATATAACTTAAAAATTCGAGCCTAAAACAAGAAGTCTTATAATAACATAATATGATTGTCTCTTTCAGAGAGAAAAAAACAGATGATTGTCACATAAGTGATAATGTAGTGTACGACACTTTGGGATATATAATTAGGCCAAATTAAATTCAGTATATCCGATATGTTCTCTATCCCAATCTTAGTATCTCTTATACACAATGGGAAAACAGAAGAATATAGTAGTGTGGTTAATACAGTAGTAGCTGAGATTGTTTCTTCTTTAATTATTGATTTCAAATTTTGAATATAAAAAAGTCTTTACTAGGAAGCGTTTTTCTTCGAATGAGGCTTTACACAGCGTGAATCCAAAATAGTTAAGCTTCGATGTGGGTATTGGACACCAGGTGAAAACGACAAAAGAACTAAAATACTACTCCACTCAACAACAACAGCAATATATTTGGTGTAATTTCACAAATAAAATTTAGAGATAGTTATGTATACATTGACCTTATTTGAACTTTTTTAAAAATAAAGTAATTATTTGAAGAGACATTTGACTCAAAAGTAAAATATTAATTTCAATACTTCAGAATTAAAATAAATTATTTTTCTTTTTTATGGACTTAGGGTAAAAATTAAGTTGCGTGGGGAGAGTAGAGTGGTGGAGTGAGGCGGCAGGTGGTGGAGGAAGACCGGTTACCGGTTCTATCAGTCAAAAATCGGCGGCGTCAAATCACGATTAAATGCTATTTTACGCATTTTGACTTTTTGGTTTTGTCTAGTTTACAGGTCAACGATGGGTCCACGCGGCTGGCGCGCGTGCAGATATACTGGGCCCCTCTTTAGAGACCTAAGAGTCAGAGCCTGAGAGCGACGCAAAACATTCTTCTTGTAATCATTTCATCCATCACTTAATACTTTATTTTTTGATTTTTTACAAAATTATTTAATAATAAAAAATAAAAAGATTTCACCAAATGGCTACTATAAATTATAAAACACCTTATTTCATCACTGATAACACAACGTATTCTTACATGAATTACTATGTATATATCCTGCTAACGAAAATGGATTCAGGAGTTAAATATGTCCATAACATTATCATACCATAGATGATTGATTCAGAAGTTATGTGAGATTTTTTTGGGAATACATTAACTTTTGACCGAATCTTGTATTTGTATTGGAAAAACTAGTAAATATTAGTTGAAAACCCATAAACAAAGTATGTTATCGATCTAGTCACAAAATTAAGGTACTTGTTATGATCTCAACAACTCTCTTATTGGATCCGTAGATTTAAATAAATGCGTTAATTAATTTTAAAAGCATTGTTATTAATTTTTTTGGTACGTACCATATGTGTTAAAAATTAAGAAGTATAACCTTTACTATATGTAGCCACATTGTATGGTGTTTATTATTGTAATAATTATTATAGTTCATAAAATAATATCCCCAAGTTTACCTTAAAACACAATAATCGCATTCTATTTAAAGCATGGGTGGAATCATAATCACTTTAATTTGGAGCATACTAGGTTCTTTAATATATTTTGGGGTAAATTTAATTAAAATGCTGAAATCATGAGCATATACTATGTTACAACATTAATTTGATAAACTTTTTTTAATGTTATTGGTTTATGTAATGTGAAATTAAGATTTTGAGAGGCTTCATGGAGTACTAATCATAGACATTTATAGCAAATCGATGAAGGTAATGATTCTTAGTTTTTGTCTTATTTTATTAGTGTTCTGGTGAAGAGGCAACTATCAACAGACATAACTAGGTGGACAAAATAATTGAATGTCTCATGAAAAAAATGTAATTCTTGTTCTTTGGATGGACAAATCATATGTAATTCTGAAAAGAGACATAATTAATTCAGAGTTTAAGTAATATAAATTATTAGTGTAAATAATGTTTGCACCATCAGACTATATTTATCTATAACAGATAATATTAATTATTACTTTTAAGATTTATAATTTTATAATTTAAGAAGACTTACTTGTAGTTTTTTTTTTTTTTTTTGGATGTCTTGATGGTACAAGCGTAAGTTTGTTTTACAAAGTGGTGGTTTGATTAGCACCATTATATTGGTAGAGTGTTGGTCAATTAAGAATATTCACGTTTAGTAGATGAAGATAGTGGAGATGAGGATGCTTCAATAGGTGAGTGGGTATACTTGAAGAGATATGATATATTAAGAATGAAACTATATGAGACACGGTGGGAGTTGGTCTCATGGAGGACTGGATGAGAGAAGCAAAACTAAGATGGTTCAGACATATGAAGAGGAGGTGTGATGAGGAGTGAGAGTACGTAGGTTGGCTGAAGCATGAGTTAGAATATGTAGATATAGGCTGAAGAAAAATTGGGGCTAGGTAATTAGACAAGACATGGCACAACTCTAGTTGACTAAGGACATGACCTTAGAACCTTAGAAATGAAGGTATATGAATTGAGGATTAAGGTAGAAGATTAGTAGGTTATTGTCGAATGTTGAAACGTAGTTCTAGACTCTAGTAAAATGATTTAAGTATTACGTAGTTTCTTTTCCTTCAATATATGATAATATATGTTGCTACACTTTATTTTATACATTGTTATTTTGCTGTCTCTTTTTCTTCCTTACTTTCCTGCATTCGACAGGTTACATTTTTTTCTGAGACGATGGTCTATCAGAAACAACCTCTCTACCCAGCAAAAATAATGTAAAATTTGCGTACATCATGCATGTCTTCTTAAAATCTCACTTATGAAATTACACAAAATATACTTTATATTAACTAGATAGTATTCAATATAATTCACACCAACGCGTAAAAAATCTTAAATGCATTTAATAATTAGCTAATTTACAAATATTTCATTTTCAATCTTAATTTTTTTTTTGATTGTTCATAGATATATATACATGAAACAAAGGCGTACAAAAGAGTTATAAAGTAGAATTTCACATTTTAAATTTCTAAATCATAACACTATATATTATTAAGTAAAAGGGGTACAATAAATCATGATGGTAAAGGATTTACTAATACCATCATTAATTTTTTGGATATCATGAATAAAATTCCTTTATATTTCGGTTGTCGGAAGTTATGTAGAATTCGCAGTATATTTACTTTACTAATTATTTATACCATCATTATTTTTGGAGCTACCAAAGTACTTATATATATATTATCTAAATATTATATTATAAGGATATACATATGATTGGGTATATACTCGTTGGTTGATCAAATATAATAATTCGTACCCTTAAATAAAAAGGTTCTGATCTGCACAGAATAAAATAATCCACAATTTTCTTTAGTTTTGTATATGATGGTGATAAGAAAACTTCAATAATCGAAGTGAAATATACAAATGTTTGTTATATAGCATATTTTTCCTTCTATATATATATATATATATATAAGATTATAAATAACATTTCTCGTGAAGGTAAGTGAATGAAATATTTGATAATAAGAAATTATTCGGATGATAAATATCTCATACCTCCAATCTTAAAATTATGAATTCGAGTCAATAAAGAAACAAAAGAACTAAAGGCAGTCGAGAGCTATAAAAAGGATAAAAATGAAATTAAAAAATAATGAAATACTTAACTTGCTGTTACCCTCTACATAGTTAAAAAAAAAATTAAAAAAAGAGAGAGAATTATGATGTAGTGGTGACATAAATATGAGGTGTAAAAGAAGACAAAACAAGTGGAAATAAGGCCAGTGAGATATGTATATACAAGTAGGTCAACAACATGAAGTGATGGTCTCTCTTCAATCTCCATCCTCTTTTTCAAAAATAAAATAAAATATTTGGAATCGATGAGGATTGCAAGATTACTAAGCGAATTCTCATCAATAAAGTAAAAGTTCAAATAATCAACCACTTCAATTCAAATCACTATAAAATAGAGAATCAAATTCTTACTACACAATTATATAAAAATTCAAATAGTTAATTAATTAATCTACTCAGATACCCTCGTATCTAAAGAAAAGAAAAATCAGAGGGTATATGTCAGGTGTGAACAAGTGAATGTGACCTTTTTTATTCTTTTAAAACAAGAAGAAGAAAGAAATCTTTTAGAACATGGGGGTCCAAGTGGAGGTAGTCACATCCTTTACCAAAGGATAGCAATTTGAAGTCTTTCTCTATTATTTAATTGATAGGAGCCTCGGAGTAATGATAAACATATATTTTTGTGTAAATTATAAATTACGATTTTAAATTATAGAATCAAACATAAAATCAGTTATTAATACTTGTATTAATTAACATAGATTTGTTACATTATTACACTTCTTAAGGAATGAACGTTCTTTCCCATAATGTTAACACGGTATATTTCGTTCATCGAGTTATCTTTTCTCAATCAGATAAAAAAATAAATTAGATCCAAGTGTTATGTTGTTAAGACAGAAGAAAAAAAAATGCTTATCTGAGTCAATAATTAAATTCATCAAATTCAAAAAAATTAGTATGATCTTGTTAAGAGCGAAAAAAATCCAGAGTGTCATTGAATTCAATTTTTTTACCAATAATAAATTAAACCATGTACTCAATTATATGTGATCATGAGTTAGGACAAATATATATACCTTTATTTATTTCTATACGAGAAAAATCATAACTTACCTCCTATAGTTATTTTGAAAATCACTTACATATTTTAATTTTATGGTCATTTCCATATATGATAAGTATAGTATTATTATCTACCTCAGGTGAAAAGTAACACGTGCAAATATAAATATAAATATAAATACACGTACCCCCACCCACAAATCTACTACTAATATATATACCATCATGAAACTTCCATATTAAAATAATATTAAAGTTTTAATTTTACATGATTTTAGTATATAGAATTGCACTTACCAACCATGCGTGCTTTAGACGACTGCTTTTTCTATTCAATTGACTTTTTACTTCTTCTTAGGTTTACTTTTCTTCTAATGAATAAATGCATCAATTAGTACATTCATGTTAACTAGGAATCTACAAAGTAAATAATTACATAAATATATTATGACCTTAGTGCCAGTTAACACATGGTTTTTTTATGGTAATAACTTATCTGCATTCGATTTATATACCAAATCAATAATAACATGATAGATATCGAACTTTATCTGATATGATAATCAAACTCGTTACGATATATATTGATTTTAGTTGATCATTCTATTTTCAGTGATTTATTTATTGTCCTATTAGAGTATCAGAATTTCACATCCCGATCAAAGAGAGAAGAGAAAATATCTCTTCTCCCTCTATTTGTTTATCTCTCCAAACTAGGGTTTTCTCTTCTCTCTTTGTTCGTGATCTGGAATTCTAATACTCTAACATGTTCACCTCTACAAGACATGATTAGTGGGAGTTAACACATATTTTATTGCTCGGAGTTTATATATACCAAATCAATAATAACATGACATGTGTCTTTTACATATTTTTGTATCTATCACCTGACTATGATTAGTTAATGTTCATTTCCATCTCCTTAATTACTTAACCATGGTAAGTTTTTAATTGTACGATTTATTTAAAATGCTAAGTGAATCAGATGAAAGAATATCAAAACTAAAGTAGTGTAGTCCCTATCAATTAAATCTTTGTATATTTGAAATATTATTGACAATAACAACTTACTTTAAGAGCAATTGCCTCAAATGCAGATATTTATTTAGAGAAGAATTTTTGTTTTTGATATTGGCATTATTTGACTCTCAATTTCAATGCCTTGTACGACTGTTTCTCCATTTAATTTTTAATAGTTTCGACTTTTAGTCTATTAAATGACTTATTTGAATTTTCCAAGTAAAAGGAAGTCCACCATTTTTTTCTACCATTATTAAGTATGTCAAATGTGAACAAATAAAAAAATATTTTTGACTTATGGGAGGTGACCTATCACGAAATTAATATGAGTAGGGGGGAAATGAATTAGATTTTTTCATTTTTAATCAGAGATCTCGAGTTTAAGTTTTTGAAAATAGAAAAAAAATATTGAAGACACTGCCCTTAGAATTGATTCATGCAAAGTATGAATTCAAATTTAATCGAATACCAATACAAAAATTAAACATCGAATGGAAAATCAATACTATATATTTTTACCCCTCAGGTGGGTTGACATTTGTAATAGACTATATATTAGTGTTTTATTCTGGTCCTACTTTTATCATATATTCTGTCTAAAATATCTCACTTGTCAAGGTTGACTTAATTTTTTTAATCTTTTAACCGCCATGCTTATAAACTTATAGTGTATGTTGAAGTAAAAATAGGAAAATGAGTGATATACATGTTATTCTTTATATTATTTTATATGATATTATTTTTTATTGATCCATTTAAGAAAGAATAATAACTGCTTTTTAAGTATCGTTTGGACATAGATCTAGTGGAAATTTGAAAGAAAGAAAAAAGAGTTTCTAAAATTGAAATTTCAAAATGGAAATTGAAAGTTAAAATTATGTTTAAACATGTATTTCACTTTTAAAAAAATAAATTAAAATTTCTTTTTTTTGGGAAAAATTTCTTAGCCAATTTTTGAAATATTTTTGAGAACTCTTCCTTAAAAACTAACCAAAAAATGATTCCAATTTATAACCAAATAATACTTTGAAAATATATTTTTGAGGGGGGTTCCAAAATTAAGTTGACCATTGAGAAGTCAAAACATGATCAAGAATGACTTAGTTCACTAATTTTCAGGTTACCTTGAAAATCTTCTTTCATAAGTGGTATTTTTTTTAAATACATAACATATATATATATATATATATGATATTTTGGGGGTTTATAGAAAAAAATTATGTATATATATATAGTTACACTCGTATGAATACAATGTATTTTTACTATGTATGCGAATATAATATATTCCGCCATAGAAATATTATATATACATGAATACAATTATTATGCACATGAATACAATATATTTCATAATTATTGTGCACACTAACTTTTTTTTTATGTATTAAGCAAAATTTCGTTATTTTTCACGAATCAAAGCACAAATAAAGCTATTTATCATTTTTTAAAAGTCTCTAACTAGGGGTGTACATGATCGGGTTGGTTCGGTTTTTTCAAATATCAAATCAAACCATTTGTGTAAAAAATTTAAATTTATAAACCAAACCAAACTAATAAAATTCGGATTTTTTTGGGTTTTTCAACCTCGGGTTGGTTCGGGTTTTTCAATTACCAAATCAAACCATTGTGTCGAATTTTTAAATTTATAAATCAAACCAAACTAATAAACCTCGGATTTTTTCAGATTTTTGGTTTTTTTCAGTAAAGTTTGCATACAAACATATAATTAACTTGCGCTCCAAATATTTCTTTAGTCCAACCAAAATACAATTATCTAGGGTGTTTCTTAAGAAAATAACACAAAATATGAAATGAGTACTGATGACACTAAAATATTCAATAAAAAATAATAATGAAATCATCATATAAAATAAATATTGCAAAGTCATAATGAAAATGATCATAATTTAAAAGTACTAAATCATGC
>JAJOOO010004176.1:0-16872 GCA_029582685.1 Solanum piurae | reverse complement strand
GAGGGGTCTGCGCCTATTTCCGGCGAGGCGTGGCGAGGTCAAAAAGGCGAGCCAAGGCGACTCGGTGACGTGGAATGGCTATGCAATAGGCGTCGCCTTTTTGATTTTTTTTTTAAAAGTCTGAATTTTAATAATTAAAAGCCAAATTAGGGTTTTTTTTTGGGTATTTTTTCAAACTTGATGTCGCGACTGCTCCTTCTCATTTCGCGACTGGAAACTTGAAATCAATACCTCGACTGGAATTAGAGTTCGCGACGACTGCTACTACAACTAGTATACACAGAATTTATCCATGTCATCTAGAAGGAGAGGAACAATAGAGTTTTTGAGAAGACAAAGACTAAAATAGAGGATATTGCTTGTACAATAGCTTGTGTTTGTTGTGTTAGAGCTACTGTCCGAGCCAGGCATTTATTTAATAGATAGATGTAGCTTTTGATGAGTAGGACTGGTTTAGCTTTGTAATTATCTACTTTGGTGATTAATAAAATCCTAATTACCAAAAAAAGAAATCCCACTAAGTGGGGTCTAGAAAGGGTAGAGTGTAGCAGACCATATGTTGTGGATGCGTTGGAAGCCCTTAAATTAAGTATTTAATTATATTTTTAATTGTTTTATTTATTATTCTAGAATAGGATTTATGTTTCATAGTTTCATAAGGATTAGGTTAAGTTATAGTTATTAGTTTGGAATAGGATTTAGGTCTCCTACTTTCATAAGAATTATACTTTTGATGTAATAAGACTCCTATTTAAAGGGGCTTTTGATGAATAAATCAGTCATTTTTCAGCAAAAAGCATGAGATTAGAGTTCTCTCTTCCATTGAACTCTAAGGTTTCAATCTCCCTCTGAAGAGCTGAAGAGATCAGAGTTCTCTCTTTTGATGAACTCTAAGGTTTCAGCCTCCTTTTAACGAGCTGATTTATATATCGCCCTGTGAATCGATCCTTCCCTAAAGATTCATAACAATTTGATATCAGAGCCTAACACAATGGGCGATGAGATCAGTTCTCGATTTCAAGGAGAACATACCATTACAGAAACCCTAATGGACTCTAAAATTGCAGCAATGGAACGCCTCATCGAAAGAATTGTCCAAGTCATCCAAGAACAATTGTCCAGATTGGGGATTGACTCCACAAAACCAGCAACCCACAAACCTGAGTCAAATAGTGCCCAGACAACTAGCAGATCAATAATTCCTGCTACAAAAGGCAATACACCACCTACTTATAACGACACCAATAACCCATTAATTCGGACACATCGGTGTGAACTATTTTTTGAAAAAATTCAGCATACAACGAAAGCAAAAAAAATTGGTGTGGCTGGATTTCACATGTTCGGACTAGCACCATTATGGTATTATCAACTTAAACAAGTGAAAGACTCAATGAGTTGGGAAGAATTTCAGCGATTTGGACCTCATGAAAAATAGCAACCTGATGGGTGAATTAGTCGTGCTTCAGCAAACTGATAGAGTCGAAATTTATCAATGTCAACTTCAAGCTAGGTCTGGAATTGGATAAGTTGATGATTGCCGTGAAATTCGAGCTTGAGGACAAGCTCTTTCAACGTAAGAGGGGGGTAATGTTGTGGATGCGTTGGAAGCCCTTAAATTAAGTATTTAATTATATTTTTAGTTGTTTTATTTATTATTCTAAAATAGGATTTATGTTTCTAGAATAGGATTTATGTTTCATAGTTCATAAGGATTAGGTTAAATTATAGTTATTAGTTTGGAATAGGATTTAGGTCTCCTACTTTCATAAGAATTAGACTTTTGATGTAATAAGACTCCTATTTAAAGGGGCTTTTGATGAATAAATCAGTAAGTCATTTTTCAGCAAAAAGCAGGAGATTAGAGTTCTCTCTTCCATTGAACTCTAAGGTTTCAGTCTCCCTTTGAAGAGATCAGAGTTCTCTCTTTTAATGAACTCTAAGGTGTAAGCCTCCTTTTAACAAACTGATTTATATGTATCCTTCCCTAAAGATTCATAACACCATATCACTCCTCTCCGGGGTAGAGAGGCTGTTTCCAAAAGACGCTCAAGCAAATCATAGCCAAAAAAAAGCAAATCAAAGCAATAATTAAAAGAAAAAACATGATATCAAATAAGAGTTGGGATTTATAAAAGAAATCGACTTCTGTGCATGACAGCGTGAGGGGAGGAAGTTACTTTTCCCATTTTGGTGAAAATAATTTTTCTTAAGAAAAACATTTTCCAGATTTTGCAGTACTAGAATACTGGAAACATTCTCCTTAAGGAATACATTTCCCTCCAAATCGCTTTCTATCATACCAAAGACATTCCTAAGTGATTAATTTCAAGGTACCTTGAGCCGTTGGGAAAGATCCTTGAAGCCGTGAACAAGTTGAGGCCACAGGCGCTCACGGTCAGTACTCTCCATGCCTTCAAGTTTGCCCATTGCCTCTGCCCACATTATCTGGCAATGCAAACTAATTCATCGCATTTACATAATACTCTCAGCAAGAAACAAGCAATGAAACCAGGATGCCTACACTGAAATGAAAAATTTAAACATATCAAACTCACATCAGATACCCCTGCAGGTTTCGTCCTATATTGAGGTTCCGTCACACTGGACAAAAGATGCTGCAAAACAACCATAAGTGCAAATAAATGAGAAGAATGTAAGTGCCTCTATAGACATCCAAAAGATAGAAGCCCTCCAACCATAATCTATTAACAACTGACATATCATAACAAAAACCAAGTTCATAAATATCTTCACAATGCTAGCGAATGACTCGAATAAAATAGATAAGCAATTCAGTGACTGCTTCACAAGTGACAATATACTATTGTGTTATCTTAGATTTTTCATTTGATTCACTCACCTCTTCAATATAACCTAGCCTAGTAGGAAAAGAGATCAAACCTTGAAAGCATATTTAGGGTTACCAGGCTCCTCCTTGTACGCATCAACAATTGCCTGAAACAGATGTGCACAGACAACTATAAGGAAACGAGTTCAAGTTGTAGTAGTCACTCCATAAATAAGGATTGATTGATCACCTGAATAAAATGGTAAGTAACCTGCTATCCAAAGGAAAGACATTCTAACTAAACGAGCATTTGTTTTAAGAAGAAGACACGGACTACCAACCCTTGGATAGCCACAGTTAAGGACAGCTCCTTGGTGGTGGCTTCACTATTCTTTCAAAAAAAAAATATTCCCACGTCTTCCTTATTATCACGATTGAAATATTTTTTAAGACGATTTGAAGAAAAGGTCCAGAGTTGCCTATTTTTATATCGAAAATCAGGAGTTTAAGAGCTTCAGATAATATTTTAATTTCTAGTGTCTGGTAGGGATTAGAGAATTTTAATTGTTTCCGCGAACATTTAATGATTCTAGCATCCACCAGTTTTTCTCAGTAATGTTATGAATACGATAGAAAGGGTGTTTCTTGCTTATTTGAAACCATATGGGGCTTTCTTCAATCAGCAGGGGAAGTCTGATGTGGCTTGATTAACTACTAAAAGTGCTTTACACTGTTAGCAATTGTCCAATCCAAGTAAGCTCCCTTCTTCAGATATTTGTGTTATTCACATACGTAAATTGAATTAAAAACACACATGTATATTCTATATTATTAAAATACTTAAAACAAGAAAAGTTTCTGTAAGAATGGTTTGCATACTCCCGCCGTCTGGGGTCTATTATCTCCTTTCATATATTTTTTTCAAATGAAACATCTTCCCAAAAAAAAAAAACGCGCACCCAGTCAGGTCAGGTAGCCATGGCTTGATGAAATATATTGTTATTGTGCACATAAAGAGATATACTTAGGATTGTGATGTGCACAAAGATTTGAGAGTAAAGAAATTACTTGTATATCCCTATCAGCGAGAGAAAAGGGGAGTGGAGCCACGGGAGCCATCTGAGTAGTCAACTGAGCATTTGCAAATGGAAAGGAAGAACCAAATGGACTGGATTGGGCCTGCGTAGCAGTACTCAAGGGTGTGGAAAAGCTGAAAGGGGACGAACTCTGAGGTGTTTGAAATAAGGAAGTTTGTTGCTGTTGATGTGGCTGTGGCTGTGACTGCTGTGAAAATGGTGTTGAAAATAGTGTCGATCCAAAACCAGTGCCAAATGATGAAGTTGACGGCGTGCCGAATGCTGGGGTTGATGAAGGTGTGCCGAATGCTGGGGTTGACGAAGGTGTGCCGAATGATGGTGTGCCGAAGGCGGAGGAGGTCTGAGCTCCGAACATTGTTGCAGTGGTGGAGATGGTGAGAAAGGACAAACCCTAGATTAGCTTAGGGAGTAACTATGAATTTCAACGCATTTGCCGCCATTTTCTTTTGTAATTGGGATTCTTTCTTAGGCCTCAATAATTAATTAAGATGTTAGTTTCTAGATGTGAAGACTGAATAATTAAAATTGTTTATTTTTATAATATATGATTAAATAATATTTTATTTTATTTCTAAATTATTAATGAACATAATAAAAAAGAGATTAGAAATGTCTTCAATATTGATGATGTTAAAACTTTGTCATTATTCTAACTCTCGAGAAGGTATGATATATAAACATGATATTTAACTTGGTGTCATCTAACAATTATGACATTTAATTTTGGATGTGCACCAATAGACACTTAAACTTATATAGAATTGAACAAATAAACACATTCGTCATACATGCCACCCTACGAGATAATTTTGTGTCCAACGTGACATCTTATGTGTATTATTTCATGTAGGATACGTGTGTCTACTTGTTTAATGTTATACAAGTTTAAGTGTATACTTGTGCACACTCAAAGTTGGAGGGCATATTTGTCCGCGGATGACAAGTTAAGGGTTATCATGTTTATGTATTATGCCTTCAGAATCCACCATGAAGATTTAGATTTCACTAAATTATATGGTATAAACTCAAATTTCAGATTTCACTAAATTATATTTTATCACTATATAAACTCAAATTTCAGATTTCACTAAATTATATTTTATCACTATATAAACTCAAATTTTAAAGATAAAAAGAAGAAATTGATTCAATTTTAAATTTGTTTGTTTTCTCAATTCCAAAAAAGCATTCAATCACCACACTCATTAATAGATCCATCATTTTTACCGTCGTAATTCGATAAAAGGACAACACTATCAAAATGATAGTGGGTGGGTTTTTCATATCTCATTCATGGTTATTTTTCATCTGTTGATCTTTGATTAATTTTTATTTGATGTGATTTTTTTTGTCATAAATTTTGAGTATATTTTCTTTGGCCAATGGAGAAGTGCTGACTGAAAAGAAACATGGTCAGTAGTAGAGATTGTATCATGCTTTCCCTGTTTTAGAGGTTGAATGGTAATTTATTGATTTCACTGGTCCAATTATAGAAAATGGGTGATTTGACTTTTACGAAAAGATAAAAGTTGGATAAAGATAACTTGAAGGGACAAGTTAAGAAATTCTTAACAATAGATGATTTGGATTTGTACGGGGAAGAAAAAGTTTGAGAAGAAGAGAAGTTTTAATGAAGAATTTAATATTAAAAATGAAAAAGAAAGAAGAGGGTCTGAATTTGTTGATTCTCGGATACGAAGGTATCAAATGGGCTATATCAAACTCGCATGCCCAGTAACCCATGTGTGGTATTTAAAATATCTTCCTAGTTATATTGCGAATCTTTTAGATAAATCTCTTAAATGATATTCAGATTATGTTGAGGGTCTGAGCGAATCAGATATATTAAGTAATTATATCTTAATAAAAACAAATGCACTTACTGGACTGAGATTTGAGCCATTCATTCAGACCTTCATTAAGTGCAAACAAATGATGTTTTAATATTATTTTTACTAGATAACTTGATTCGTTTGACACTTTAATTCATGACATCATTACTATTATGAATGAGCATTTCTAATATTCGAATATTAGAAATTTTGTATTGTCACATACATTAAGAACTTGAAAGATTGTAAAATTATTACTCTTTATTAATTTTATTTTCTACATATTTTCAACTAGTAAAACTACTCGCGCCTCGCGCAAGAATTAATATCACGAAAATTATAAAATAATACTTAAAACATATCGATCATTAAAACATAAACACAATATTATCTTACATACAAGATTACATAGTAATGAACATTAATAATGTAAAAGAAAATGATAATTGTAACATCTTATCATTTATCTTTGAATCAATCATCTTTAATTTGATTTTATAATTTATCCTTGAACTAATGTCAAAAATTTATTAATTCTTGTCTTCTTTTCCTTGTCACTTCGCACATCAAGGTGCGATAAAGTTTTTAAGGTTTTTATGTCCTTACAATGACATGCCAAATTTGAATTTTGTCTTTAAGAAATGATAGTATAGATCTTTAAGAAAATTTGTTTATTGTACCTTCAACAATTTTAATAGAGAAAATTTGTGTGAATACTCAATTAATGTGTGTTATTTAATATGTACTAACAAATACTTATAACAATAACTTTGCAGAAACATAAATAACAAAGTTTGAAACATGTACTCAAAAACAACAATTAATAACATAAGCATAAATTAATGACTAGAAAAAAACATACCAAGATTTGTAACAATAGAATGAAACAGAAAGGAAAAAATCGAGCTCATTGAATGCACAGTGTCTCCTTAAGAAAATTATTCTCCTCTAGTACCCAAGGTTTAAAGGAATAGATCCCCACAGGATAGAACGATTTTATTCACCAGTGTATTGATACAAAAACAATGGTGTTCATGAGCCACTCAACAGGAGCAAAGTACACAAATATTTAATTGTGCAGAAGAAGAATAATAAGTTCAGAATTTCTGTTGTTTTAAAATGAGAGGAAATCCCTCTATTTATAGACAACAAAGGGTAGTGTGAACAAATGTTTATTGTGCCTTATCGGAACGGTCACAACCCTTCGGAAAGGGCATAACCTTTCATAAAAGTCACAACTCTTCAAGAAAGGGGAAGACTAGTTTTGGAAATAAATAAATTAAAAGGGAATCCTGGTTTGTGGTGGCGCCACGTAGGCGGACCTAGGGTTCTCTTTTCATATATATAATTATAATATTTTTTCTTTGAAATTGGCTTCTCAATATTGAATGATTTTTCCATAAATTAGTCAATTATCACTTTCTCTATTGTTTGGTACATGTTTATGCAAAGCAGTGTTTTCAAAAACATTTTTTGGGGTGAGTCTCGGGGAGAGACGTACCAAAAACGCTCCAGGGCACAAATTGAAGACGTAGATCCATAGGACGTAAGTCCTAGAATTTGGGGAGTAAGCTCCAAGCGTAAAAATGTAAGCCTTGGGCGTTATTTTTTTTAAACCTTTTCCTTTAAATCATAGTATTTTTTATTATTAGTGTAATGATATTTCTCAAATAGTGTAATACTTTTTTTTCTTCATTATTGGTTATTAATACCTTCCTCAAATAAAAACCATAATGTTATAAATCCATTGAATTGTGGATTGTCCATTTGATTTATTCAAGAATCAATTGAATTCATGTATGTATACTTTCAAGGTGATAAGAACTTTTTTGGATAACTATGTATGTAACACCCCTAAATACTAACCGAGAGTCGCATGTCGATACACCATTGCTTAATTACTAGAATATGTTTTATTCTCATTTTGGGAACTTGAAATTTTGTGATATTTGCAACCTTGCTTAACATAATTGTGATCGTAATTTAAGGTATTGTATTGGGGTATTTACGTAATTTTCTAATTACAATTACATATAAATTGAAAGGGTGGTGTAGTATATACATATAGGTGTATATGTATGCATTTTGGGCAGCACACTTTTATTTGGGCAGCATCTTTGAAGGGCAGCTGTACAAGTGATGAACATCACTTTTGTGACTATATATTTTCACACCTCCTTTAGTAAATTCGTTTCCCTCAAGTCTTAGAACCTTAGAAACATATCTAAACAGATTGTTCTTCAAAATCACAAGAGAAAAACTTTGTCCTTTTGGTTGGAATTCGAGACACACCCTTCTCTTTGGTAAGTGATGAAATCTATTTCTGAGCTGGGTAGTGTTTGGTATTTTAAGCATATCTCGTTAGCTAGAACTTAGTTTACAGTGGATAAATATGATTTGGAAAGATAATTCATATACCTACAACTATTATGTTTATCTAAAACTCTAATTTAGTTGTTATGAATACTAAATATGGGACGCAACATAGGACAAGTTCTGTCCAGATTTCGAATTTAGAAATCCTGTATGAACAACTGTTAGTATTTTGATGATATCTTTTTGTACAAAATATATTTTGCGGTGATTCTTGATTATTTGCAACCTTAAGAGATGTACCTACATCTTTTATGAAGGATATACAGTCCAGTTTTGCCTTTTTCCTTTTCAAATCTAAGTTGCGACATGAGGTACTAGGCTGGCCAGAATTACTGTTTTGGGAGCATAGTCGTATTTGTACAGGCTAAGCTTACTTGTAATGATAATCCTATTTTACGTCAACATTATTGAGCTTCTAGTAATTAAAGAAGTTATTTAATTTAATTTTTAAGGTTGTTTATACTCGTGAACAAGTTGAGGACCTTGATACGTTGGTTGGTCTACGGTTTGAACTCTTGAAGTTGTGTTGGACTGTTTCTATGCTAAAGCACTGAGGTTTGTGTATAAACTTGTACTTGCACTCTTTTTACCTGCTGGTATATCTGAAAGTTGATCTTGGTACCTTGGTTACCTCTTGTCACTTTGCATTGTCGTGTTGGTATCCTTTAAGACATTAAAGACGCTTGTGTAACTCGCCCACTTGTACAGATTGTTTGATCACTTGACACTCTTGTTGGGACCTTGTCCTTCTTGTGGCTGTGCATTTTTCACTAGTGGCATGCCTCTTGATTTGGATCATTTGCCATCTTGACTCTGAATTTTTAGTCCGTCTTAAAAATGAAAGTTGTCCATTTTAAGTATGAACTAGAAAGCAATTTTTAATATAGTTCTTGGTTCTCTTGATTATTGGGGTTGGCCCTTCTTGATACAAGGGTGTCGGCCCTTCTTGATACCTGTTTGTGCTTGGTGTGACGACATGATATATATATTGAGCGAGCCTTGTTATTGAATCTCTTGGAAAATGGTGCTATGAGCGTTCTTGACATTCAGATCTTTAAATATCGAACTTGATACTATTTATATATTATTTACATGATTTATTTATTATGTTTCAATTGTGCTGCTCATGACTTGAGAAAGGTAGTTTGGTGAATCTAAGGGCTCCAAACCTATAGTTTTTACACCACTAAGCTATATGCTTAGCGATAGTTGTTTCTATCGTAGGGAATGTTCGAGAGGATGCATGAAGCTGGCCATTGGAGATGGAGATTTTGAGAGCCTTAAGGAAGATCACATTTGCATATAGGCATCAAATTAATGTGTAAATGGGCAGCCTTCACTTCTTTAACTATTTTTTTTATGAACCTAATTCCTCTACTAGATTAAAATCAATATGCCCTTCGTTAATCTCTTTTAAATGTCACAAGTATTGAATTAGATTTGATGTTTAAGTGGTAGTATCCCTCCGAAAGGGTCGCTACAATGTATCTACTAGTTTGGTGACCTTCGGGAGTGATATCTCAACACTAAAAATAGAGATATCATTCACCATTTGGAAGAGACACTTGAATAGAAGAAAAAGGTTTCTCCTTCATCTACATATGTTGTCTTCTTCTCTTTATAGTTATATCATTTCGAGCTTGATTTTATAACATGTTATCAACATGAATATGCTCTAAAATGGTAGTACTTCTCAAAAGAGTTGTAGCTGAAACACTTGTGAGCAAGAACAAGCTCTATCTATTTTTTCTTGTTACACATTTATATTTTCAAAAGTTCCTATTATACTAATAATTTATTTTAGTATATATGTGTTCTATGAAGAGGTAGTGAAAGCGAGTTCGACAAGGAGTAGGAGTCCATACAGGAGTTGTATAATAGCTATAAGAGTACTATGTTTAGTATAATATAAATAGCTTTCTCGTCTATAAATATGACTATCCAGCTGTGTATATGCAAGAATAATAATACAATATTCAACCTTCTTTCTTGAGCCTAATTTTCTAAAATTCTTTATGGTATCAGAGCGTTAGTTTTTAATCCAAAATTAATCTGTATCATGCACCCCGTATCACGCACAAATGGCAAGTTCATTATCTTTCGGCCTCTGTCTATCACCCGCCTCCCTACATCAACTCATAACCATATGTCCTATAAAATTAAAACCTTCAAACTACCTAGTCTGAAAAACTCAAATTACACAATTGATGTAGGCTTTGAAAGTTGGCAAGATTATTGTAAAGGATCCACCATCATCAATTGTAGCAAACGAAAAAGGCGAAGAGATATCGAATCCTAAGTTCCTTGAATTGGAAGAAGGTGATATCTTAGTTCGAAGTTGGCTCACCAGAACCATGACTGAGGAGTCCATGTTCCTTATCATTGGATGCACATCAGTCAAACAAATTTGGTAAAGTCTTGAAGACAATTACCTACAAGCTAGCAAAGACAAAAAGTTTCAACTAAAACAACGAATTCAGAGTATTAAGATGAGTTCAAAAAACATGGATGAATATGTGATAGAATTTAAAGGAATTTGTGATAGCCTCACAGCCATACACAAATCCTTAGATGAAGATACCAAAGTTATAAACTTTGTGAAGGGTCTTGGAAACAAATACAAGACTTTGAAGACCATCATGTTGAGTAAGCCTCCATATACAACTTTTCCTCAGTTTGTTAACACACTGAGAGGATTCAACATGTGAGAAGAAGATAGTGACACTGATAATGTCGATCATGCCATGGCTTTTCAAGCCCAAAAAACCCAAGGAAGTTTTGGTAGAGGTCAAGGATATAACTCTTATAGAGGACGAGTACAAGGTTGAGAAAGAGGTCATCAAGGACCTAAGCCCAATAACTACACAACTGGGAGACAATCTAGTTTCACTACAAATAATTAAAAGAGCACTCCACCACAAGCAAATGCGTGCCAAATTTGTGGACGAAACAATCACACAGCTGTCACTTGCTTCTATAGGTGGGACTATTTTTATCAATCCCAACAAGAAACACCACAAGGTTTTTCAGCCTTAACTATCAATGAGCCATCTGACAACAATTTGTATATGAATTCTGGAGAACCTCATCATATGTTAAGATAACATGTACTTTAAAAACCCCTACTTTATTCAAAGGCACAAATTCTATTATGGTAGGTGATGGAAAACGACTTAAAATTACTCATATTGGGAATAAGAATATAGGTACATGTTTGCAATTGAAGAATGCTCTAGTTTTACCTAAATTAAAGAAAAATTGGTTGTCTGTAAGTAAACTTGCAAGTGAAGATGAATGTCTTCTGAAATTTTTTGACTCTGAGTTTGTTGTTAAGGACAAGAAAACAAGGAGTACACTGACAAAGGGGAGTAGAACAGGAGAACTGTATGCTTTGGATCCCAATTTTGTAGATGGAGAAGTGCATCAAGCTCTAGTTGTTGCACGTTCGAATAAAGCATCTGATGAAGTCTGACATCAATGATTGAGACACCCTAATTTTAGGACTATGCAGTTTTTACATTCTAATAGATTAGTTAGAATTAGTAGTTGGAATAAAAACTTTTTTATTTGCATTGCATGTCAAATGGGAAAAAGTTGTAAGCAACCTTTTGAGAATTCAAATAAAGTTGAGGTTGAGCCTCTTGTCAAAATTCAGTGTGATTTATGGGGTCCTTCACCTGTCACTTCTCCTCAAGGTATCAAATACTACGTGATTTTTGTAGATGATCACACAAAATACACTTGGTTTTACCCATTGAAAAGAAAGTCAGATTTTTTCTCCACCTTTGTTAACTTTCGGCCATTGGTAGAAAATCAATTTGATAGGAGAATAAAAGTATTCTAAAGTGATGGAGGTGGATAGTTTAGTAGTCATAAGTTTATCGATCTTCTTACTCAATGTGGAATTCAAAGACATGTATCATGTCCACACAAACTTGAGCAAAATGGAGTTGCCGAAAGAAAACACAGACACTTAGTTGAGACAAGTTTAACCCTATTGTTCAATGCTAGTGCTCTTTGCACTTATGGGTTGAAGCGTTTATGACAACAACATATCTTATCAACAAACTCCCTACGCCGGTCTTGAAAATGCAGTCTCATATTCAGAAGTTACACAAAAAAACCAGATTACACTGGTTTGAAGATCTTTGGTTGTAGGTGCTTTACACATATGAAGGGATACAACACAAATAAATTTCAGCCCACAACAAAAATAAATTTCAGCCCAAGAATTTTCCTTGTGTAGTTATTGGATATAGTTCTCTACATAAGGGCTTTAGATGCCATCATCCGTAAACGAAAAGAGTTTATATATCATGACATGTAATATTTGATGAAACGTGTCTACCCTTCTCTTGTAAGTCTACACAGGATGTGACCAATAACTATTACATTTTGTGCACTTACAAAGACTTCATAATTGAACCGAAGAGCACTTCAGGAGATGAGGAAGGACATAAAAATACAAATTGATAAAATACAAGTTGTTCCTACTCCAGAAGCTACTCAAGACACTATTGTTGATGAAGATTATCATAACATAATAGAGCCTCTCTCGTCTGGTGAACCAAATGCCACCACTGTTGACATTGCCTAGACGAGGTCCCTGAAAACAAACTCACATACTGAAATGCTACAGTCTCCAAAAATTAGCTCTTCAACTGCAATTCCAGAAAATAGTCCACAAGTCTCATCGTCTGCATGTCCGCCTCTTGGTGAGTCCGCAGGTATTAACTTATGTGTTGATCTCAGTGGCAACCAGTGTCCTCCAACTATATCACCACCCTTTCCAGATAACACACATCACATGGTGACAAGGACAAAATCAAAAGCCTGTTACGACCACCAAATTTTCTAACACTTTTGGCTACCACCTCTTCTCTTAACAGAGAGCCCAAGAACCTAAAGGAAGCTTTATCTCAACATCATTGGCTGCAAGTTATGAGAGAAAAAATGCAGGCCCTATATCATAATAACACCCGGAGACTTGTACATCGGGAACCTCAAATGAATGTAGTTGGATCAAGGTGGGTGTTCAAGACAAAATTGAAGACAAATGGTACACTCGAGAGATATAAAGCTCACTTGGTAACGAAAGGATATAATCAAATTGAAGGCGTAGACATTGAAGACACATTTAGTTCAGTGGTGAAGGCTACAATGATTCGCACAGTTTTAACAATAGCCACGGTACGAAAATGGCCTCTTTGCCAACTCGATGTCAAAAATGCCTTCCTTCATGAAAAACTCAAAGAGACTGTCTATATGCAGCAACCTCCGGGTTTTAAAGATGCTAATTTCCCAAAATGTTTGTCTACTGGAAAAGGCCATTTACGGGCTAAACCAAGCACCAAAGGCTTGGTTCCAAAGGTTTAGTGAAACTCTTCTTCACCTAGGCTTCCTTGGAAGCCATGCCGATTCATCTTTGTTTGTTCGTCGACGTAAGGGTGACATTGTGATTTTGCTGCTCTATGTCGATGATATCGTGATAACTGGAACAATATCATGATTTTGTAGACCATCATTTGCCAATTGAGTACTCACTTTGCTCTAAAAGATATGGACATTCTCCAGTTTTTCTTAGGCATTGAAGTTGTGCCATATACAAATGGAATCTACCTTAGTCAAGTGAAATATGCAAATGACATTATCAAACGGACCATGATGCACTGTGCTAGAGCAATCCATACGTCGTTGTCGCGGAAAAGTTATTTTCATATCCCAAATGAATCTCCTGTTGATGCCTTTGATTATCGGAGTATAGTTGGAGGGCTTCAATAACTTACACTGACACGTCCTGATCTTACTCATGTTGTCAATCAAGTGTGTCAATTTGTGCAAGCTCTTACAACTATTCATTGGCAAGGAGTGAAACGTATTTTTCGGTACCTCACAGGGACTATAAACTTTAGACTTCGCATCACTTCTCGATCCTCCTTACAACTTGTTGGCTTCTCAGATGCCGCTTGGGCAGGCTGTGCAATCACTCGTCGATCAACAACAGGACTTTGTGTGTTCTTAGGAGCTAATTGTATCTCCTGGTCATCTAAGAAACAACATAATGTATCAAAAGGCTCGCCCTTCTTCATTTCTTCAGCTTGTTTGTTCCTTTTTGCCTGTTAGTGTCCTTGCTTTGTTCCTCAATCCATATACTTGAAAATCAAGGATTTTACATCAGCTATTGTCACAAAATAAGCATTTGAGGACACTACTTCTATATAAACAAAGCTCTAAATGAGTCCAAATCTCGGACTCATCAACACCCCCAACTTAAACTTTTGCTTGTCATCAGGTAAAACTCAAGTCCAGCAGTTCAAAGAGGATGTCTGAAACAGTGCTACACAAGACTCAATCATGAATGCACACAACAAGACTCAACTTACTCATGCAAGGATCAATTGTGCACTCAAAGATTCAAGTTGTGACTCACCATTATCAAAGACTCTCAAGTTCACAATACTTGCTTCAAATACAAGTTCAAGCTCAACAAAGGTACTCAAATTCCCTCACAACAAGATTGATTCCATATTCACACACAATTTTTCAACAAATTATAGCTCTGGAATAATATACAACTTTCACACTCACAAAAATGAACACATGCATGACTTCACCCATAGGTTTGCCCTTATTTTCCAATCAACATTCGTTTCAGCTCGCTCAAGATCAAAATGGTCTTTTCAAGGCTTGTAACGATGCTGAGTGTAAATGTATGGTCATTTAGGCTCAGTGGCTTCTATACTCATGAAATGTGGTATGAACATCATTTTTCCTTTCTTTTCTTCAGCATTGTCACCCATGCTCAAAATTCACCCCATTATTCACTTCCATGGGATACCGGACACCCCATTCTTTTGCAACTTTCACAACTTTCACAACTTTATTTCACAACTTTTTCATTCTTTTTCTTTTCTTTCTCTCTTTTTTTTGTACGGAGGGGTTCCATCATTTTTCAAAGCCATGGGTCAAGGGGGACTTCTTTGCACTTCTTTATTGACCTTCTCTTTTCACCACACACCCAACTTAGGCTTTTGGCTTAAGTTGACTATTCAAACACACTACACTTTATGAGGATTATGGGTGAATGGATAAAGAGAGGCTACAATTGCATCAAGTTTCTTCCAAGAAAAGAATAAGGCTAAAAAAAGTGGTTCAAGAAAAGTTCACACACTCACAAGGTTGGCCACAAAAGAGGTATATTGTCAAATTGTTTCACTCTTCAAAATTGTTGCCTAAGATCATTTCAAGAGCTTGCATCACTTAGTCAACCGGACCAACGGGGAAAATTCTAGGTGTCATCACACAAATTTCAAGGTAAGATCATCACACAAGGCATTGGCACCAATATCAAATAAGACTCCACACTTTTGCTAGTGTGCAATGTTCATCACAAGAGACTCATTCGATAATCGGCTAGTTACAACGAGATGCACAAAGTTCACACATTGTCTATGCAACTTTATTTGGCCTCATCGTAGCCGCGCATTCATTTTTGTTTGATTAAGAGCACTATTCAAGTCATCGATATGGATCATGACCGATACTCAAATTTGCACAAGAACAACCACAATCACACACACGAGGTGGATTTTTTTTTAGAAAGGGTCAAAAACCATTTACATTCATCATAAGGAGCCACAAGCTCAAACATCCACAAAACCATATCAAAACACAATTAAAACACAAAAACCCAACAATATATACAAAAAAAATAGTCACAAGAGGTAGGTATGGAAATACCTCACCCCACCACAAATAAAAAGACAGTTGTCCTCAAATGCAACAAACTAATAAACAGTCAATCAAAATGATAGAGAGGGAGGTAAAGAAAGCTCATGTCTACATAGTTGCTCCATCTGTCGAGGCATTAATGCCCTGTGCAACATCAGCACTACTGGCTCCACTAGGGCCTGTCATGGACGTCTCTGTCAGCAATGTCTGAATCACCGACTGTACAATCATCTGCTCTAGGTCTGGCAGGTTTCCATAGATGGTCTCCTCTGGCACCTCTATCTTCTCCTCATCTGTCTCTACCTCCGACTCATTATCTACCACATCATCCATTGGCACATCTTCGATGGTGGCCTAAGGAATCTCAGAAGTAGCCGGGGCATCCATTTCATCAACTGCCTCCAAAAGTGAAGTGAAGTCTGTGGACTTCAAGTAGTCCACATCCTTTCTCAACTCAGCAACCTTGGCTTTTAAAGCCGTAACCTCTGAAGTAGCCCCCTGTCGACTCTCACAAGTCTCTACTCTCGCTGTGTGAGTGTCAATAGATGCCCAGAGGGGTGTAAATGCAGCTAGGATGGCCCTCTCAATCATCCACAGTACTTGAGCCTCTAATCGGGTAGCCCGTACATCAGCAAAATGGGCTAAGTGCCCCATCTTTAGGATCATGGCCTGAGTAATCCTGGTGGGATGGGAAGCAGTAGAAGCACCAGGAGCCTGGACGGAAGTGGAAGTAGGTGTACCTAAAGGCCCAGAGGCGGAGTAGGCAAAGATGCCTTTGCATGTATCGTCTCAACATCAACCTCTGGGGAAACGTCCACTGGAGCTACTCTCCTCCTTTCTACCTTCTCCCGAGTGTACTCAGCCTCTATACGCCGGATGTCTATTGAGGATGTGGGGGTGACTGATACGCTCAAATTACACCTCCTTACAGAAGCATAAGCGATCGTTATCAAGTAAAGAACCCAACTTGTAGGTTGGGGTCGATCCCACGAGGAAAATGGTTTAGACTTTACTTTTAACTAACAATTATATTCAATTAGTCAAG
>JAJOOO010004175.1:0-27077 GCA_029582685.1 Solanum piurae | reverse complement strand
TATGATATGTCAAATCAATATAATTGTATGACAAACACTGCAAAAACTTCATAAAGAGATACAATTTAATGCAAAACGTGAAAAATATTCCTCTTTGTAAAACATAATTTTTTTCTTCCACTTTATCAAGTGTAGGAAAAACTTCCACTTTACAAAGTGTAAGAAAAACTTCCACTTTACAAAGAATAACAAAAACTTCCATTTTACAAAGTGTAAGAAATAGTTCTGTTATATATTAAAATATACACGTTATGAGACTAACGGAAAACGTTTGGAATATTTCATAAAACGGATTTTTTTCTTCCACTAAGCTTATTTTAGTTACTTACTAGAATAGTAGCTTATTTGGATCACTTTTATCTTTTTTGTGGCTTATTTAAGTTTCGAACTCAAAAATTGTGGATCTGATTACGTTAAATGGGATTGTTTTTTTCATTTTTTAAAATATATTAAATTATATCCATATAACACACCTTAATTAATTAATAATATAAAGAAAAAACTTTCACTCAAAAAAAAATATGAAAAGAACCCACCGCCATTAAATAATCAATTTAAAATTTGAATTTCAAATATTAACTAACCTTATCCCTTAAAAAACGTCTAAACTTCCTAACCCACATCTTTAAAAAAAAATACTACTTAAACTATATCATCCACACCTTTTTAAACCAATTCATCAAAAATGTGTAAAACAAAAATCACATTCAAAAAAAAATTCGAAGCCTTATGGTTTGTTGGGAGTAGGATGATCATGCCAATTTCTACATTTCAGGCCATTAAGATGAAGCTTTAGTTCAACCTAATCTTCAAATATCAACTTCCATTTTACTTATTGTCAAGCCAAAGAGTGTAAAATTGACAATATTGACCAGTTTTTAAAGTGTTTATTCCTTTTTTGTTTTCTTTTTGAGAAAATGCATAAGTACATCCAATTTATGCCCGAAATCTCAGAGACACACTTATACTATATTAAGGTCCTATTACCCTCGAACTTTTTTTATAAATAATTTTCTACCCCTTTCCGGCCTACATGGCACTATCTTTTGGGCCCAACGCGTGTTGACAATTTTTTCAAGGATAGTGCCACGTAGGCCGAAAAGGGGTAGAAAATTATTTATAAAATAAGTTCGGAGGTAATAGGACCTTAGTATAGTATAAGTGTATCTCTGGGATTCGAACATAGGTTGGGGGTACTTATGCATTTTCCCTTTCTTTTTTTATCAAGAAAATATGTTGTATATGGAGATCTTAAATATATTTTATGTGAATCAAAAATTGAACCAAATTGATTAAATTAATTCATTTTAAGCATAATTTATGGCTTTATGAACTTTCTTTCGTATTTTTCCTCATTTCATTGCAGATGATTTACAAAGGAGGAAAAATCTGTCATTTATTTTTTATTGAATGTCTGATTTATGTCATTAACATTGCAATTTGCAATAAGATAATTCATTTAAGCAAAATTTATGGCTTATGAATTATCTTTGATATTCGGGAGATAGAAATTGAATCATTATTATATTTTATTTTTATTTTTATTATTTTATGAATATTAAAATGAATCCACAATAAGGGATTTACAGGTAAGTTCTTTTTTTTTATCTGAGATTTATCATAAAATTGAATCATTGTTATATTGAATTAAAATATGAAATATTTAAATCTGAATATATCTATTTAAAAGATAAAAAATACTTTTTAATTTTAAACAAAAAAGAAGAATAAGAAGAAGAAGATAAAATCAGAAAAGGAATAATAAAATATTAACTAACTAATTATAAATATGTGGCTATAATAACTACTCCACTCATGATGAAGTCATTTAAAACAAAATTTATATCTAATTAATAAAACTATTTTAAAAGCCTAAATTTAAAAAATTTAAAAAATATTTTAATGGTAATTTATATTTATGACAATGAAAGTGATATGCTCCTTTTCACTTTCATGCACCTAATATGATATTTGGTTGTAGCAATGATTAAATAAATCTCTCCATTTGTAAGGCCCTATAACAAATGGATAGTTAATGCTCAATATTGTGTGAATATCCCAGTTAATGACATGAAGAATTCTAACAAAGGAAGATCTCTTATTGTCATACATACTTGCCACTATACATAATTTTCCAAAGATTTCAACAAATTACAATATGCATGATTTGAATAATAAACTTTACCGTAAACAACATACAAATATTTTTAATTTTTAAAATAGTAAAAATATTTTGAATTTTAAATATTTTAAAGGTTTAATTAAAAATTAAAAATATTTTATAGATAATATTAAAAAAAAGAATTAAAAATATTTTATAGATAATATTAAAAAAAAGAAAAAGATAAGTGCTCTTTTTTCATCTGAGATTTACCATAAATATTTGAAAATATTGAATTCAAAATATCAATTTAAATTTCTGAAATTAAAAATAAAAAATATTTAAAATTGGAAGATCTTTTTGAAGGATAAGACTACTTTTTAATTCTATAAAAAGAAGAAGATAAAATTAGAAAAGGAACAATAAAATATTATATGTGGCTAAAATAACTAATGGAGTCTCTTAACACATAATTTTATTTAATTAACAAAATAAATTTTAAATATGAAACTAAAAACTAATTTTTTTTTAGAAGATAGGGATACTTTTTAATTTAAACAAAAAAATGAATAAGATAAAATCATAACAGTTACAAAAAAAAAAATGCTAACTAACTATTTTTAAATACATAGCTAAAATAATTACTCCACATACACACGATGTAGTCTTTTTTTTTAAAAAAAAAATCTAAGTTTTTTAAATCTAAAAATCTTTTAAAAGGAGAAGGATAATTTTCAATTTTAAACAAAGAAAAAGAAGAAGATAAAATCAGAAGAGGAACAAAAATAATAATTAACTAACTATGTTTAAATATGTGGGTGAAATAACTGCTCTCATGTACTATGGATTCTTCTTCAATTCATATTTATTTTTTTCTTTTTACAATATTTGTAGGCCTAAAATTTAGGAATGTGAATTTGTTTATTTTTAAAAAAAATCGTGTTTGACCTTAGTTTTTCTATTTATGTTATATATAATTAAAAATAAATAAAAATAATTGTGTTTTTCATTTTTTTTAATGTATGATTTATGACATTTTATTTTTAATATCAAAGTAAGATATGTTACTCCTCCATTAGTGAAGGAGATTCATTGTAAAATAGTTGAATTGTGTAGATAAAAACATGATGAATGTTCTTTTTGGTTAAGGGGTGATGAAATTTATTAGTTTTCTTTAGTTTTGTATTTCAATTTTAATTTGTGATTCTTTTGATTGAAAATTCATATATGAAAGAACAAAAACTTATGAATATTTTTTTGATATGTAATTTTTATTTAAAGTATGTTAAAAAAAATTCATGCTTCTTTATACTTGATTAATGAAAATATGCCAATTGTTAGAATATCTGTTAGACAATAAAATTAATAAATTTGAAAAATATAACTGACAATGTAACTACAAATTATATTTGATTGTAAATTGTGAAAAATATATATACAATAATTTTTTTCCCTCACTGATTTGCCTCTCTTTTTAATGATTTTTTCTTTCCATAACAACTACATCGTATAGTATTAACCTTTTTATATAACTTTTCTATTCAATGTGTTTTTCGAAATTGATTTGAAAATGTAAACATTATTTAGTAATAAAATATTATTATAATTAGATGATTTTAAGAAAATATCATGTAATCGATGTATGAGTTCTACAAAAATAGAAAGACAAAATTTAAAAATTTGAATATCGTGCCTACAATTTGATATTTAATCATTTCATGTGAAAGTTAGATTTTAAAACTTACTAACAAGGATATAATATTATTTCAATTAACCATAATTAAAAATAATAGATCAAACATGTAAAAACACATAAAGTAATTGTTTTTTTAATCAAACTAAAAGAAACAAAAATATTAATATTATATTTATTAAAATTTCAACAAAATGTATTTAAAAACCAAAAATGTAGCTAATTATAACTATAAACATAATATTTTTATTTTAATAATATAAATATTAAATTGTGTATTAATAATACATTACAAAGTACATAGTAAATTTTATTACTTATTTTTAATTTAAATATCCGCGCAACGCGCGAACACGTACACTAGTTGCAATAATTGTAGGGGTATTAAACTACTAAGCCATATATCCTATGAAAATTTGGTAGAAGCTAGTAAAGATGAGGATGATGAGAGATATATCTATTACTTAGAACCAATTTGATTTCATTTCCGAGTGGTCAACTACGAAAGTCATTCATGTTCTAAGGAGAGTTTTGGAATAGTATAGAGATAGGAAAAGAGACTTACATATATATATGATGTTCATTGACTTAGAAAAGACATATATGATAAATTAGTTCCTAAGAATGCTTATGATGATGCTTAGACTCCAGAGGTGTATATATATGACATACATTAGAGCAATTAATTAAGGACGTGTACGATAGAGCTAAACTTGAGTGAGAATAGTGAAAATGAGACTTCGAACACTTTCCAGTCTAGTTGGGGTTGCACTAAAGATCAATTTTAAGCCCATTTTTATTTACCTTGATAATGGATGAATTGACACTACATATATATATTCAACAGAAGATATCATGATGCATGTTATTTTCTAATTACATAATATTAATAGATGAGATATGCGATAAAGTCAGTGATATACCAGGGGTTTGGAGACACGATCCTAGAGTTCAAAAGTTTTAGGTTGAACATGACTCAGACAGAGCACGTGAAATGAAAGTTCAGTGACGTATTACATGCATGATATGAATATGGAGTGAGGATTGATACACAGGTCATCTCAAAGAGAGAAACTTCAAGTATCTCGAGGCATTAAATATTCAAGAAAATAGGGTGATTGACGATGATATCAAACATTATAATGGAGTGAGGATGAATTAAGTAAAGGCTCGCACTGAATATCTAATGTGATAGGAATGTGCCACCGAGACTTAAATAAGATATATATAGTAGACTAGTAATTGTTAGATCCACTATGTATGATGCATGATATTGACCAAACAAAAGATTCACTAGTTCAAAAATGAATGTGACAGAAATGAGGATGCTCATATGAATGTTTGAGAACACTAGAAGAGATATATTAAGAAACAAATATATTCAGGACAAGGTGTGAGTGACCTCAATAGTGGACAAGATGTAGAAAGTGAGACTATAATGGTTCAGAAATGTAAAGACTAGAAGTATATATATATATATATATGCCCAAGTGAAGACTAGGTGCAAGAGGTTCATAGTGATAGGTCTAATAAGGAGAGACAAGGGCAAACTAACAAAGAGTTGGGGGATAGATGATTAGATATGACATGACACATTTTCAGATAGGAGATTAAGGTAAAAGGTTAGGTAGTCAAGCGTTAGGACTTTTCTCTACGATGTAATCGATGTTCGAGATTTTTATCTCTCAAAGGGTGAAATGAGATCTTCTTGAAATAAGGCCAGAGGCGTTGAATGAACCAGTTTCTACTGATTCCGAAGATAAATGGATAGTCAGATTTTTTGTTGTCAGTACTTTTATTTTCTCTATATTATTTTTATCATAGTTTTGTTTTTGTATTATATTAGTCGAATCTATTTTTTAAAATACTTTTATTGAGTCGAGGATCTATTGAAAATAATCTCTATATTTCACGCAAAAAAAAAAAAAAGTTACATACATCTCACGTAACACTTTTCGGCCAGACCTTACTTAATCATTGAATATGTTGTTGTTCAACACCCTTTTCTAGATTTTGTTTGATCATGATCTTTTGAAAACAAACACTTTCTTGAAGATAAAAAAGAATATCTTATGTAATTATGTGTAACCAATATCAAACTCAAGAAAACATTAATTTATGAAAGAAAAAAAACCCCAAAATATAGAAGTCTGCATTTATTGACAATTCCTAATTTTTTTTTAAAAGGTGATAATTAATATAATAAAAGAACCAGTGTTCCTTAACCTTTACGGGAAACAATGATCGATCCTTTTATATAATTGAATTTTTTTAAAAACTAGTTTATTTGATTTTTTATATTTAACTTTGATAGAATTTTAATTTAGGCTGAAGAAATAATTAATGCCACTAGGCGCATTGAAAAATAATCTCCAGGGGGTTGGTCTTAACCTTCAAAAATATGGTTTGGGGCGAGGTGGGAAAGATAACAAAAAAAAACATTTGATAGTTTAAATATGAAATTTGTAAAATAATGATAATTTATGAATTAGGTTTTACATATTAACACTAAGTTTAAATGAAATGTGTCAATGCCACTTGACACATTTTCTAATTGTTTTAGGAGCGTGAAAATACACACACACACCAACAAATGCTGAGTCGAGAGTTCTTAACCCTCAAAAGTTATACTTTTGAAGGTAACGAAAAGTCAAATTCAAGCCATGATTTAGATATGAAGTTTACATAATAATTTAGGGACATAATTTATTATGTCCTTTAACTTGAGTTGACATCTATGTTCTTCAATTTTGGATGTGCACAAGTAAACACTAGACATACGTGTTCTACGTGACATAATACACATCGATTGCCACGTAAGATACAAATTAAAATTGACATGCATGTAGGATACCATGTAGAACGAATGTATTTATTTGTATAATTTATACAAGTGTCTACTTGTGCACTGACACTACACTCAAAGTTAAAGGTCATAGTCGCCAGCTGAGACCAAGTTAAGAATCATGTTTATGTATTATGCCTAATTTAAGAGGTTAATCTTCAATTATGCATCCACCATTTCGTTTTGTTTTTTGCTTGGGAACGGAAGGATTTTATTTACTTAATTAGGAGGTTCATTCATACAAAAAAGAACTGATCTAAACAATATAGTTTCAATCACATTTTTTTCGAGAGCTTTTAATACAAAAGGGGAGATGCTTCAAAAATATAGAGTTTGTTCATGGACATATTTGGAATGTGAGACAACTCGTTCATTTTCCTTACCATAACAAGGAAAATAGTACGTAAGTGAAACGAAACGTCCTATAACAATAAGATGCCACGTTAATATTTTATTTATTTTTTTATTTTCCAGTTCGAAGCGAATTACGATTAAATTCGAATCGCCCTCAAATGATACATTAGTTTACAAGGAGGAAGCTCCAAATCCACAAGATTTTCCAACTCAACTTCTAGTACAATTGCATGCATCCCCACAATTCTATGACAAGGATATACATAGACCCCAACAACCTAATTGAGACAGCTACTCTTTCTCTAAATGGGACATTACCTATTCTCAACCTCAAATTATAGTCAATCACACCAAGGCCAACAATATTTTGAATTGCATTAAAGTAACAATAACACTATACCAACTCCTTCAAAGCATATCTGTCGTATTAATTAATGCATGACGTTTGTTAAGTTTCTCCATGCTTATATTTTCAGTTTTTATATCATTATTATTATTATGTCTAGTGACTACATTAATTATTATATTAATAGACATGAAATTATTAATTACATTTTAGTAGATTAGGTTAATTAGATTTGGATATATTTATGGCATCATATTTGATCCTGTATTAATTGTTGACAATCGAAGGAATGTATTATATATGTACAGGTGGATATATATATACCCTACAAAACAATATGATTAGAGAAGCATTTTAGCCTGATTAAAGTTGCACCTAACTTCAGGTTGTGCATGCCGCATGGTTCAACCTCATCATAAAACTTCCTCTTTTGCTTTTCTTCTTACAATTCACGGTCCATCCATGCCATGCTCTCATCTTTTTTAATCTCCCGCACGATATATTCAATAGGTCTGACTAAATTTAAATTGATGAAGTTTTTCCCGCTCTCATAGGCTCTAAATTGAAATATCTAATTAACGAATTGAGGAATCTCAACTATTCTACCACAACTACTCATGTGAGTGAGTAGATCATCCTAATTTGAAAGAGGTAATTAACAAGGAGAACAATCAACAATACCTTTCTCTTGCACAACATATTATTAAAAAAAGCCTAATACAAAAGAAAGAGTATTAAAAAATTACAATCAGAATATAAGTAAACTGTAAAAGTAACATATGATATAAAAGAATATATCAACCAGGATTGTCTATATGCGTATTCCTCTGCTTTTAATCAAATATCATGTTCGATCCTTAGTAGATATTAAAAAAATAAAATTATATGAGAACAAAAAAGTATAATAAAGAATATAATAACAATACTATCCCGCCATAAGCCTGATCTGATATCGTTTGTCTACAAATAAAACAAAAACAAGATTCATGAGACCTACGTCTAATGGAGAGTTGTAACAACAACCCCACGCTCCCTTTATCTTTAACGGCTTTGGTTACAATTGTCGAGTAGTTAATTAGGAGACCAAATTTTAGAGGTAAAGAATCTTGCACCGTCCAATTTGACGACTCTTTGAATATTGGTCGTTTCATCGTTTTAACCATCAATCACAATTGTCTTTTGTCTTGTCCCTTCTTATTTGGCCATCCAGCCTTGCCTACTTTTGCAACTTTCATTCTTTTATTTTATACTGAAAATATATATTATATATGTAATTCTCTTAATAATATCAACATATATTTTTTTACAATAATTTGCTCTTAGAATCATCAACCAATAACGTTTCTTTTCCCTTAATCATATGTCTTGGGTTCAAGTCTAGGTATGAAAAAATCTCTGACAACTTCCTTCTGAATGGGGCTTTATATACGTCGTGAATTTGAAATAGTCCAACTCCAATATGGATACCAGACACAAACAAGAAAACAATCAAGATTTATTCATCTTCTAGTAATATGATTACAATATTCTCTTTATCCCATTTCACGAAACAATATTTGATAAGATGTAAAACATTTTTAAATATGTCATGATATCTTTTATTATTATAAAATTATGTTTAAAAAAGAAATTTAGTTAAATTATTTTTGTAGTATTTAAAATTACTTCCTTTAAAAGTAGACTAAAAAATTAATAGTGTCACACTAAAACATGAAAGGTGGAAAAAGATATACCCCCTTATGTTTCAATTTACTTATCTCACTTTTTCTTCAATTTCTTTTTTAAAATAACAATTCTTTAATTTTATTTTTTCTTACAAATATTTATAATTATAAGATTAAACAATATCTAAAATTTCCGTAATTTCTTCAACTCCGAGTTAAAGTTAAATTTAATATATCTAAATTTATCTTTAATATTTTCAACTCGGAGTCAAAGTTAAAATAAAGAATATTGCCTATAAAGTTGCTATCTTTTATTTGGTTTCATTTACTGATCAGAAATTGAAGTAGCTAGAAGTAGAAGAAGAAGCTGAAGGTTTTCAAGATTTTGATTTTATTGGGGTGACTCTGAATATAATTCAGAATTTGAAAGAAGAGTGATGCAATGAGGGATGAGTATTCAAAGAAAAGCAAGGTGAGTGAATACTTATATCACAACCCCTTTTCTCCATTTACTTTCATTTCTTTGGAAAATGCAATTTTTGGGGTTTTGTACTTTGATTTCTGACATTTTTTCCCTTTCATTGCTGAAGCTATCTTGGTCCAGAAAATTGGTTAGGAAATGGTTCAATTTAAAGGGCAAAACTGTTGAATTTGAATCTGATGAATCTGTTTATGGAGGTCAGCATCTTATTTTTTTTTTTCTTTGTTCTTATTTTTTCTTAATTGGGTTTATGAATCTGTGTTTTACCTTTTTTCTTTTGAGGGGTTGAAATGTTTGTTCTGAATTGGGTTTTTCTTCTGGGTAACTAAAACTAGTAGATTGTAACCTACAAGAATCTTCCTATGGTCACACAACTGATACGCTTAGAAAATCGCTTTCTTTGTTAAAGAAAATTGGAATCAAGAGCAAAGACGGCTTTTTGAGATACTAACTATTAGTTGAGTGACATTCTGAATAGAATATTTTATCTCATTCTTGTGTTAAAACTTTGGGTGATGGATAATTATTTCTGTCTGCAGCACATGTTTTTGGTGATTAGTGAAGGTTTTGTCTCATATTGAAATTGTATTTATTCACTGTCTTTACCTCCAGTAGAAATTGATGGGTCTCTCCCATATAGATAAAGTTAAACACAATCATTCCTAATTGTGTAGTCGTTGTACTAAGCTCCTGCTATGTGCGAGGTCGAGAGAGGGACTGACCACAAGGGTATTGTACGCAGCCTTACTATGCATTTCTGCAAGAGACTGCCTCCATTGCTCGAACCCATGATTTGTGCAATAGGCTGTTTCCAATTTTCGTGATTTGTTAAAATTGTTTTGAGTTATGGTTTTTTACCAACTCTTCAATTGGGAACTAATGTTGATCTTCCCTTCTTTAGGAAGTTATGAGTGGAGAACAAGCATCTCGGAGTGGGAACATTGCGCTGTCAAAAAGACCAAAACAGGTTAGTGGCATGGTTAATTTTCCAAATCCTTATAATACCCTATGTAGTATTTAAGAGACTCTTCTTATGTGACTTGAGTTAATTCTAGTCTCTTTGCCTTCTCAAATGAGCAGAGAAATCAACCAGGGGTATGGAGCATCTCCCACGGGGGAGTGTTAGTCTTGATCGCCCTAAGATTATAAATGTACAAGATTATAGGTTTGTCTTCTTGATAAATCCGGTAGATATTTCAGGTTTTGTCTCTTTTTCCTTTATAGTTCATAACTCACTACATGAATGTTTTTCGCTTTATTTCTTATTGGCTCAGACTCTTTGTGTCTACATGGAATGTCGGTGGAGAATCGCCACTGAGCAATTTGAATCTAGATGAATGGCTTCATTCCTCACCCCCTGCAGATATTTATGTGCTTGGGTATGAGCTTTAAGAGTTGTTTCTCATCTATTCCTTTACAAAAATTTTCATATGCCACAGTTGACTGAAACATTATCTTGGGTGACATTTTACCATGGTTGACTGAAATGTTGTCGTTATTACATTTCAGATTTCAGGAAATTGTTCCTTTAAATGCTGGTAATATTCTGGGAGCCGAAGACAGTGGCCCTGCCAAAAAGTGGATCGCTTTGATCGGGGAGACATTAAACAACAGTCCTGGTACTAGTGGAGGTAATGGTTGCTACACTTCTTCTCCCGTTCCAATTGCCGAGTGGAATGCTGACTTTGAGGGGTCAAATAGATACAAGGCATCGTCCTTCTCTCATCGTCGGTCAGTTCAGACACCTCAGTGCGGGAGCGTGGAAAATGATCCATCAATCTCGCAACTTCGTGTGGATGGACGATACAGTGTTTGTGATCGCGTAATTTTTGGACATAGGTCTAGTGATTTTGATCCTAATAGGGAGCAGAGGCCAAGTGACTTTTCATCTTCTCGCAGACCAAGTGACTATACCTCTATTCACAGGCCAAGTGATTATTCATCTGGTCATAGGCCTAGTGACTATTCCTGCGGACAAAGACCAAGTGATGTCTCCAGATGGGGCTCATCAGATGATGAATATGGACCTGGAGATTCACCTACTGCTTCGTTTTCCCCTTTGAGGAATGGAGGGTATGCCCCTGCAGAAGATGGTTATAGAATGCCCAGAAATTCAAACTACTGTTTGGCAGCAAGTAAACAAATGGTTGGCATTTTTCTCACCGTATGGGTGCGGAGTGATTTGAGGGAACATGTTCGGAATATGAAAGTATCATGTGTCGGCAGAGGGTTGATGGGGTACCTTAGGAATAAGGTAACTCTAAGTGGAAAAGAGCTTGGTTATGTTTTGTCTAACTTGATAGATTTCCACATATTGACTTAGAAGAGAAAAACTTGACATAATGTACAATCATTCCATGCTTGTTTTTGCAGGGATCTATTTCTATCAGTATGCAGTTACATCAAACAAGTTTTTGCTTTGTCTGCACTCACTTAACCTCTGGTCAGAAAGAGGGTGATGAGTTGCGTAGAAATTCTGATGTCATGGAGATCCTAAAGAAAACGAGATTTCCGCAAGTTAGTGGTGTGGATGAAGTGAAGTCACCAGAAACTATTCTTGAGCACGAGTAAGATAGCTGTTTACTTTCTGGAATAATTTCTATTGCTGTTTCATGTAGTTAACTGAAAAATGAAAAAGATGGAAAGGCTTGAGTTTAATATAGTTGCTTACATGTAAAACCATGATTAGGTTATAAATTCGTTTCATCTGAGATTTTCCAATGCATCAATTTTCTGATGATTTTCCAATTCTCTTCAGCCGGGTTATTTGGCTTGGGGATCTGAACTATCGAATTGCACTCTCTTATCGTTCTGCAAAAGCACTTGTTGAGATGCAAAACTGGAGAGCATTGTTGGGAAATGATCAGGTCTCCTTGCAATCTTGTGTTTTTTCCCACTTTCATACTTGAAATTTATTTCAGTTGAATAATGGCATAGGGCAATAATCAACTGATCTTGTTTTCTATTTCCTTGACAGCTGAGGTTAGAACAGAGATGTGGTCGAGTTTTTGAGGGATGGAAAGAGGGAAAGATATATTTCCCACCAACATATAAATATTCTAGGAATTCAGATAGGTATTCTGTTGATGACATGCAACCAAAGGACAAGCGTAGAACACCTGCATGGTAAGTGTTTTTCTTTGACTACCAAAAAGAACATGTATTCTCAATCTAAAATCTCTATACAGTTTATCAAAATATCTAGTGGAGAATTTATATACAAGTCTAGAATTAATCTGTACAATGTCCATCTGAAGGTGTGATCGTATTTTGTGGCATGGTGGGGGTCTCCAACAGTTGTCTTATGTTCGTGGGGAGTCTAGATTTTCAGATCATAGACCTGTTTTCAGTGTGTTTTTGGCCGAGGTTGAATCAGAACGCAGTAGATTGAGGAAAATGGGACGTTCAAGCTCAAGAATTGAGGTGGAGGAGCTCTTGCCCTACTCACATGGTTATACCGAGCTCTGCTTCTTTTGAAGTAGAAGTGAGGACATAAAGCCTCAGTGTCTGGTGTGCTCCCCTTTTTTGTCTAGGTACACTTTATCTTTTGACTTCTTTATTTATGTGAAACTTGTTTCTGTATATGATCTCTATGGGATGCTTTATTTGAGAAATACAATTTTATCTCATCTTAATTAAACTAGGACATGAAGTGCCCAATGAGGAAAGAAAGCTCTCTACTTTTCTCTTTTCTTTTTCTCCCAAGATTTTTTAATTGGTCTTACTCAAATTCTGGATAAAGTTGATATCGACATCTACCATTTCCAGGCATGATATTGCGGTTTGGTCTCTGAGATTCTTAGTAAGATTGCTCTTCAATAGAATATTCTGGCATATGTTTGAACCTGCTCGTGATACTGCTATTTCTCAAGTCTTCTAATTAGCCTTGCCTCCAACTCCAAAGTGTTTGTAACCTTTAAATGTTCGTCTAAGCATATTAGTGAGTGGTACTTATCACATCTCTCTTCCACTCACCAGATTCAGGCAGGCGTTGCTTTGGAAAAACTCAACCGCAAAGGGGGACTGGGGACTATCCATATCCCACAAATTGAAAAAGGTTATTCCTTCTCTTTGTCCTTAAGATAGACTTGAACTGTACATTCTTTTCCTTGCAAGTTAACACTGCATTAGTAGCAAAATATTGATGTTCCATAGTGTCATCTTTCCTCCATTTTGTTAGGTAATTATGATGTACTTCAGCGTTATTTGGAAAGAAGGTTATCTGCTGCTGGTTAATAACATGGACTGATCAAAGAGGATTTATCCAAACCCCCTTCTTCAGAAAATTACACTCTGTATATAGGAACACAAATTTGTTTTGTGTATCTATATTAGATGTTGAATCCCCTTGATACAAACCAAAAAGCTCAGTTCAGTGGTAAAGGGGGTTCAAATTCTCTGACTTAGCAGGTCAATTCCTGCTAGCCATAGTTTCTAATGGCTTTTTAGCTCTTCGTGTGTTTGTTTCTTTATTTTTTTGAATCCCTTTGGCAACTCACGCCACTGAAATAACTGTCAGCTTTATTACAGAACCTTGGAGCTTGGTGGCTTTGGTGAGATTATGGCCAGCCATGCAAGAGAGCATGGTGTGTCAACACACTTGATGTCTGAGCTGTGGCTACGAGTCTGCTTTTGCTATCTGAGTTATGGAAGGATCCTTTAATCAAGTTCTTGTAGGTCCTTGAGAAGGTGAAATTTACTAGAGTCTACAGAACAAACTGTCTTTGGGACTCTTTTCCCCTTGAGCATTGGAAGTACTGCTCCGGAAGCTGAAGCTAATGCCCCGCCACATACTAATTAGGTGCTTCTTGTTTGGTCAATTTTTAACAAGATGAACTCGAGCTACGGTTAAATAGAACTACCAAGTGAGAAAATGATAGTTCTATTTCAAGATTCTTTTATTATGTTTTAGACAGACGATTCAGTGGCATAAAGAGAATGAGACATGGTGGAAAGTTATCATGTTTGATCATCTGGTGTGTACTCTATTACTAACTTAAGAGGAACACACATATATATATTCAAAGGAATTGTGATCTCCTCTAATCTTTATCAATTTGCATTTCCTATCCTTACCTTATAATTCTTGCATTACTAATTTCACATTACATATAATGCTTACATTATTATAATAATTATATTGAGAAGTTTTGAAATAATTAATGAGTATTATTTTATTGATAATTTTCACAACTATTTAGAATTCAAGTCATTCTTCTCATTGAAATAGAAAAGTTCCATATTTTCTTTGACAAACATAAGTGAAATGTTCTTAAATTTTTCTTTCCATAAATCTATGTTTATCATTTGAAAAATTGGAGAGCTCAAATATAATGAAAATTGGTCATTTTTCAATAAATTTGAGTTTCGAAGTTTAAGGAAAAATCTAACGGATGAGTGAAGATAAGTTGCCTATAACACATGCAAGAGTAAAACATATTTGATCTCTTTTTCGATTACAGTATAATTATAAAAAAAAAAAAAGATAATTGAAAAAACTAAGAAAATAAGGAACAGACTAAAATTCAAAATTTTTTAAAAATAAACTTTTTATTGATTTAATTTGATTTATAAATTTAATAAATTGACATAGTAATTGATTTAATTATTTTTTAATAAAAAATCAAATCAATTCAACCTATGTAATCCCCTGTTAACGGGTAAAGAAGTCGATAAGAAGCTTACCAAAAGCATGAAAAGCAAAAGGCATTGTATTGGAAGATGGAGATTTCGACAGGCTGATCACATATGATGAACTTTGAGAAAATCTTATGGCCTTTGAGTAAAATCATACAAATAGATATACCAAAGAAGAAGTGTCTACTTGCTTAACTTTATACGTGACATCCTGCATAACAATTTTAATCCTACTTGATGTCCTGTGTGTACTATGCTACGTATGACTCATATATCTCCATTTTTAATTTTATATAAGTTAAAGCATCTATTTATGCACACACAAAATTAAAGTGCGTAAATATGAAATGAGACCAAGTTAAGAGACACATTTATATATTATACCCTACTAATAATTATTTGATACTTGAGATAGATAATCAGTTAGTTCATCGAGTTTTCAAAGGAAATATTTTTAATAATCTTATTTTAATTCTTTTGTTTACGATGGTAAGACAGTAATGAACGATTTTCAATTAATCAGTTTCTCTAATTTAGATAATTAGCAAATCAAGTTGGATAAATTTTTTTTCGTATAGTGGACAACTAACAAAGAAGGAGAGTATTTTTCAAATATTTTGACTAACCAAACATAGCGAACTAAAAAAATATTTTATAATTTGAATAATAATTGAAAGAAAAATTGATTAAAACAAAAAGAGAGACTGTCGTATCACTCCGTCACGCAATTCCTGTTCAGTCCACTACTTTTTAGTAACTTTGTCTTGTGGAATATGGATTATCAAATTCCCTCATGCCCTTTGTAATCTCTAAATTATTGCAATAATTTGTGTTAGCAACTGGAGAATTCATCTACATTTGTCTCTTGGTAACAACCCACAATTTCTCATAAACCCTTCTTCTTTATTCTCTCTTTTAAAGATCAAAATCGAGGTGGGTTTTCTTCTTTATCTGCTTAATTTGATCTGCATTTTCAGTTTTCTGAACCAATTAACTGATTTGTGATTGTTGGGGATTTGTTTTTTTATGTGTATGGATATCCGAGTTTGATTTTAATTGCAACTTTCCCTTTTCTACTTTTGAGATTTGTGATTTTTTTAAAAACTCATGTGTTCTTTATGTCAATTTTCACGCATTGGTCATGTCTGACTCAGTTTGTTGTCTTTATAAAAGTTTTTGTAAAATTTGGCCTAATTTTGATGCAGTTTTCGTCCCCTTTGAGTGAAGTATCCAGAAACCCTGATGTAGACTTGATTTTTAATATTTTTATTTGATAGCATCAGTTTCTCTTCACCCAAAGTACTTGCCTTTTGTCAATGTGGAGTTGAGTAAATGAAGGAAGAACAATTAGCCCCTTTGTTACTATAACCTGTTTATTTTTGGGATCATTAACTTGGAAGTGATAGTTCAGAAAAGTTGATTAGGCTCATTATCTGTACTTTCACGGTTTCGAAAAAACTGGATGGGTAGGTAATTATCCACCTGAAGTATCAAAAAGGAGAACTTGCATTGACAACCCATGTATATTTTAATGCTGGCCATAGTCATTTGTGCTATGTCATTATGCTAACTGATGATTCTTTCATAACAATGTCACATACATGAATTAGTTTCGAAATATATTGCATACATGAATAATCCACAAATACAACATTGGCATGCTTACTTTAAGATTATTTTACTTAAAAAGTAAGGTTGTCTGTACTTATTTACGGATTGACTGACCTGAATATTAATGTGTAAAAGTTGGATGCAAGTACTGATTGTGTATCAATATAATGCCTTGTATGGTGCATTAGCATTTTCAAATGAAAATGACATTTCATCTTAACACTCTTTTTCATGAGAGATTTTGAATTCAGTCCTGGATTTTCATATGTTACCCAATCTAAAGTGCTTGTTAATTTGCTGATTGTTAGTTTAGTTCTCATCATTTTCATTTTATTTTTTCTTCTTAGATTTATTTGGACGATCAGATTGTTTGTGTAAAAATGATTTGGTTTAAGTGTTAAGTAGGGTTGCTTTGTTTGGTAATTCATTCATGTTTACTTTCTCCATGAATCTTAAAAATTGGTTGGTTGAAAACTGCAGGTTCTTCTTGAAATTCATCTTAATTACTCATGGGCACAATTTCTTATAAGTCGGATGATGAATACTCAACTATTACTGATAAAGGAGACATCGGATTTGTTGACTTTGACAAATATAAATCAGCTGGTAGCTACAATCCAAATGAAGAGAGTGATATAGTTGTTATATCTGTTCCATTTCCACTGGTAGCAGGAAAACCAAAATCAGGATTTGTTGGGGAAACTGTTGTCGATTCTGTCACAATAGAGAATACCACCAATGAAACCCAGGAGCTGTGGTCAATTAAGATCTACGACTCAAAACCTGAGGATTCATTCACGCTTTCTCTGATGAAACCTCCAAGTGCTTGTTCTGATGTGCAATATGTTGAAGAATTCATGGAATCCTTTAGCTTAGAGGATAGAATGTTACGACCAGGTCAAACACTTACAGTATGGCTGACTTGTAAACCCAAAGAAATTGGATTGCACACATCAGCTGTGCATTTCAATGTGGGTGATGACACCATAGAAAGATTAGTTTTTGTCTTGGCTGAGGATAAGGTATCCCAGTCTCTGGCTTCGAGGAGGCCATTCCACAGAGACAGAAAGAAGAAAGTACCAGCAGTAGATGTTTATGCTGCAAATGCATTTGTTGTGGGTTCTCGTCCTACAAGGGCTCCAAATCGAGGATTCAGATACAGACTTCCTTCATATCCAATTCCAGGGGATATAAGGGAAATGATAGAGAAGAAACAATTTCCTGATGTTATTGGGGAAGGTTTAAGAAGAGACAATTACATTGCTTATTTTAGAACTTTACTAGCAATTGAGGAAATCAAGATGGAGGTGTGTGTTAAGATTTTGATTTGAAGTAATACTTGATTTTGGGTAGCACTAATATCTTATAGTTTCTTGCATCAGGAAGACATGAGGGACTATGATATGGAGTCAGTCACCATGAAGCGCAAAGGACTACAGTTTTTGTCCCTTGATGTCCCAGGGCTAGCCGAGAGGAGGCCATCACTTGTTTATGGAGATTTTATCTTTGCAAGGATAGCTTCTGCAGATGCTACTGAGACCACCCCTTACCAGGTGCATTCATACTTGTGCTTTGTTTTATATCATAAGCTGCATCTTGATAATTTAAGCTCTCTTTACTGCATAATTTGATAAAAATTATTACAAATCCATTTTACATGTATATTTTCAAAGTTGCAAAGAGTCATTTGATGTATTTGTACATGGCCATATACATAGATAGGCCCTGAAACTCGGCTTGAAATTTTGATTTAGCACCTCAACTTAGCCAAGACCATTTGAACACCCATATATGCGTAGACTGTGTTTTTAGACCCTTGAATGGTAACCCCTAAGTAAACCAGGACACGGGAACTTACATGCGGTTATCTGTCAAATATGACAAATAAGATAATTCCGCGTAGCTTCTAATCAAACTAATGGAAGAAAAAGGAAAAAGGGGCTTTTGAGCTGAAAAAGGAAACAAGAAGATGCAATAATTTTTAAGAAACTCCCCCCAGAAGGCCAAAACTTCCGCTTCTCTCAGTATTATTTTTTCCACCAGCTCAGATTCTTACCCTTCTGACATTAAAATTCTTAAGTCCTTTTCCTCCACCATCTATATTGATCAGCAACACCACTACTTCAAAGCTCCATTTCACCTCCCAGATTGTCTCTATAAATTGTTGAGAAAAATTGTAAACATGGGTCTAGAAATTTCATCATAGACCACAATATCATCGAGAAAAATGCAAAAAAGCTTGGTATCGTGGTTGCATCGAGAATTTCATTGTGATAAATTTTTATTATTGTAGTAGAATCTGTTGTGCAAGCATAGCCACGTGCACTAGTATCTATCACCAAAAATTGCAAATTAATCCTTTAAGGCCATTTTCTCTATGTCTTATAATGGTCAAGCTCCAACTGTGTATTAGCTACATGTGTTTCAAAGAAATATTTTAAAAGGATTGAAGACTTCCTCTTTCTTTGAGCTCAATGATCTCACCGTCTTGTTCAAAATTTTCTCTGTTCGGCAACTGGACTTTGTCTTTCTTTTTCTTATGTTCAAAAAGACGGAAGAAAAAATCGATCTGTCAAGAAGAGGTCGGAGAAAAGAAAGAAGAAAAGGTCGAATCACAGGAAAGAAATGTAAAAGGTGATATTAAGGAGTTGGCCTCACTTATTTCTGTTAAAGTCATTCTACGCACCTGATAAAAGTGAGAAACATATATAGATGATAGATCCATGTCAGCATAACGTGGTTCATGATACAATTCAAGGGTACATGAGGTGTTAAAATGGTGCTTGACTAAGTTAAGGTGCCAAAAGGAATTTTAAGCCAAGTGGGAGGGGCTATCTATGTATTGCCTTTATACATCCAAATCTCTGCTAGATAAGGTCCTTCCTATTACCTTTAAAATTACATCTCTTGAAATATTCATATTGATCTTTACAACTATGGATGTCGTGGTAGAACATCAACATTGCTATTTGTTTTCTTCCTTGAGTCCTTTTTTACTTTGTTTCTGTTATTAATTTCATTTTCATCTATTTTACTAGAGAGGTTGTCAACTTTTGTGATGCCTGGCTGTTATGTCTAGCTGTTTTTTGCTTAGTTCATGTCAGTACAATCAACCGAAGGCCCGAGGTTCAAGTACTTGGGGATGAGGAAATTCAATGGTTTCCAATATTTAGTCTTTAGGGAAATTAAGCTGCGCAATGACACATGCATAGCACCCCCTTTATATGATACATGTTAAAAAATTCGCTCTCTGTCTAAGTTATGCATATGAAGAATTTTAAGGAAAAATGATTATATATCCGCAAGATTTTACACATGAACTTGATAGATCAAAAGGAGAATAAATGTATTAACATAAACTTGGTGATTTTGGTGGTTCTTGCACAGGGTTATATCCACCGAGTTGAGGCGGAAGAAGTATATCTGAAGTTTGATGAAGAATTCCACATCAACCATGTTCCTGGAAATCTGTACAATGTGCAGTTTTCATTCAATCGTACGGGTGTGCGGAGGTTACATCAAGCCATTGAAGCTACAGAAAGCTTAAATGGAGAAATTCTCTTTCCATCAGGCATATCCAGAGCGAGAAATATACAAGCTGCTAGACTGGCACCTAATTCATGTATGCTTAACAAGGAACAAACAACTGCAGTTGAAAAGATTCTTGGGTGCAAAGGAGGGGCTCCATATGTTATCCATGGGCCTCCTGGTACAGGCAAAACAAGGACTCTTATAGAAGCTATCATCCAGGTACATATTATGAGGAAAGATGCTCGAGTTCTTGTCTGTGCACCTTCAAATAGTGCTGCAGACCATATACTTGAGAAACTTGTCAATCAGCAGAATGTTGAAGTTCAGGACAATGAGATTCTTAGGTTGAATGCACTCACACGTCCTTTAGATGATGTGAATCCTAGTTGCCTTCGTTTTTGCAATGCTGAAGATAATTCTTTTAAGTGCCCTCTTCTCAGGGACCTTAGAAGATATACAGTTATCATATCTACATATGCTAGTGCATGTCTTCTTTATTCAGAGGGCATCAAACAGGGACACTTCTCTCATATTTTCTTGGATGAGGCAGGACAGGCATCAGAGCCTGATACCATGGTTCCTCTATCACATCTTTTAAAGAAAGAGACAGTAATTGTACTTGCTGGTGACCCACAGCAACTTGGTCCCATAGTTTTCTCAAAAGATGCTGAAAATTATGGATTGGCAACTTCATATATGGAAAGGTTATTTGAATGCCAGTTATATGGTGCTCTCAACGAAAATTATGCTACCAGACTAGTAAGGAACTATCGATGTCATCCGGTAATTCTGCAGCTTCCCTCAGAAATGTTTTATGAAGGAGAGTTGATCCCATGTAAAGAAGATAAAACTTTTACCCAGACTTGGGTGGACCTGCTTCCAAACAAGGAATTTCCATTGCTTTTCATTGGCATACAAGGTTGTGATGAAAGAGAAGGAAACAACCCATCATGGTTCAACAGGATCGAAGCAAGCAAGGTGGTAGAGATCATCAGAGATCTGATAGGGAACAAAGGCCTGAAAGAGGAAGATATTGGGGTGATAACACCTTATAGGCAGCAAGTACTGAAAATAAGAACAGCCCTTGAGAGCTTTGATTGGGCTAATATCAAGGTTGGCAGCGTAGAGCAATTCCAAGGTCAGGAGAGAGAAGTTATTATCATATCGACCGTCCGGTCAACGATTCAGCATAATGACTTTGACAGAATCCATTATTTAGGATTCTTAAGCAATCCGAGAAGGTTCAATGTTGCTGCTACAAGAGCCAGATCATTGCTTGTAGTTATCGGGAATCCACACATCATCTGCAAGGTGATTCTGTATTTTTTTCTGCAACTGCGATTTGTAGTACCAATGTAGATTTGATATGCCATAGTTTTTTGTTTCTTTTTTTCTGATATGCCATAGTAAAGGTGGAGCTTCTGTCTATCTATTTCTGAAAATTTTCCTTTTACTGGTGATACCTTTTGAAAGCATTTTTGGAGGTGATACCTATTGAGTCATTCATAAAAGTTGAATTAGAAAATGTGACTTTCCTCTTGATTTTGTTGTGGGCCTATGTAGAGCTTAAAATTATGAATCTTGTATTTTGCCAATTGTTCTATCTATTAGTGAGAAATACCAATTCTTATTAACGTGTATGATATGGCAGGATCCCTACTGGAACAAGCTTTTGTGGTATTGTGCAGACAATGGCTCGTACAAGGGCTGCTTCTTACCTGAAAAACTGGAGATCCCTCAAGAGGATTCTGGACAAGCAAATACTTGGTATGATGTCGGGGCACAAGTAAATAACTGGGACTGTCAAGGAGCACAAGCTAATGATTGGGACCAAGACCAGGCGGGACAAGTTAACGATAGGGACCAAGATCAGGGGGGACAAGTTAATGATTGGGACCAAGACCAAGGGGGACAAGTCAACAATTGGGACCAAGATGAAGGGGAACTAGCTAAGAATTGGAATGAGGAAGGCACTTGCGTCAATGAAGAGAAACATAGTCTTCAGCCATCTCCTGATGTTCAAGGTACAATGCACCAAACAGACTACATCCCGGACCCTGTTATGGATGAAGCTGAATGGTCTGATGGTTGGAAATAACTACTTACTTTATTATGCTAGTGGGTGAATTTTTTTGGAGGTTACGTTGAACCTCAAAACTCAGAGAACCTTTCAGATTCTGCACTAGAATGTGCAGTTATTGCATTTTGAAAAATTTCAATCGCAGGAATGCCTGCATTTTAGCTACATGTATAGATGCTATATATATATATATATATATATATATATATATAAAATGATGTGCAAAATTTACATAAAAGCTGGCACCTTGAAACCTCAAATTCGTTATATTCAACACTTCTAACAAATGTTTACATTGAGTTGCCAGTTCAGTTGAACTGTAAAGCCATTACCCCACAGGCTGCTAGAAGAACAAATACTGAAAATCTCTGGGAACCCTGTGCTGCTGATGGTATCAAATTAGGCTTGAATCCTAAATTTGTATCAGGGTCTCCAAAGATGTCTATTGGAGGTGGTGTTAAATTTGGTCTTTTATTAGCCACTGGTCTTAGAGGAGGTGTGTATGGTTGAGGAACATTATTAGCAGCTGCAAAATGTGAAACAAACAATAGCAACTAATAAGCCATATATATGTTAAGACTTCAAGGAAAATTCACCAGAAACTCAGAGTTTTAGTTACCTTTAGGACTAGGAGATGGAAGTGACCTAGTTGGTCTTAAGCTAGCTGGACCTGTAACCAAATGAAGATTTAATCATCTTATTAAACAAAAAATCAAGAAATGATGGTGTCAAAAATTAATAAATTGAGCAACTTTGGTACCTGGAGCTGGAACAGGGGAAGGTGATGCTGCATGCAATGTAATCAACAAGTCAGAAATTAGTGACCTAATATCAATTGGAACCAGTTTAATTTCACACTGAAGTTAACTCACTCATTTAATTACCTTTGCACTGAACGGGGACACCATCCATTTTACAAGCTTTAGGGAGGGAAATAGCTAAAGTCCTGTTAATGGGAACGCGAAAAGGAACGTTTCCAGTAACAATAAGGCAGAGGCAATCTGTGCCATTGCTCATGACATACTTGAGAGATTGGCAACAATCTGAAGTTGGTGAAGAATTATTGCTCCCACCATTGCTAATGAAGTTTATGCAAGGGCTAAAGCTACGTAGCATTGCCGCGCTACACGCTGTACTAATCTGCCCGGAAACTAATTGCATACTGAAAATCATTAAAACAAGAGTTAAAATTGACGATAGTTTTATCCCTTCCATTTTTGTAATGAATTTTAAAATTTTGGAGAATAAGTAATTAAAAGGGAATGTGCAAGTATAGAAACTTGATGTTGGATATAGAAGATATTACTAATTAGAAGTAATTTATAGATCAAAAGGGGAAAATAACAAGGAGAAACATGTAGGTTCAAAGTGGTTTTGGAGCTCAACTACCTTAACTAACTTCAAATGATAAAGAATGTTTAAGTCACCTTAAACATAATTAATTGCATTTGGATTTTCGATGTTCTTAATTAAATTGATATCCAAGAGATTCAAGCTAGTTGTGTGATATGCTTACTCCTTGAAATTAAAGTCACATTTAATCTTGATACCTCGTAGAATTTTGGTGGTTTAGTATTGGTCAAAACTTACATATGCCCGTTCTTTATAGAGTTAATATCTTAAAAAGTCACTCAACTTTGAGAATTTATCTAATAAAGTCATTAAACTTTATTTTGTATCAATAAAATCACTCAACTTTAACATTTGTATCGATAAAATTATTTAACTAAATTTAGCCTTAATTATTAATTTAATAGGATTAACACACTAAACGAGCACTTTACCCGTGATATATCCCACCCAGGAGCCCTTATTTGTTGGTTATAATTTAAAGTCTTAAACCTAACCTAGCAGTGAATATTGAGAAGTTTGATAAACAAATTAGTTAGCGCTTTACACAGGATTTTTTTTCCTTTTCGTAGTTATTTTTTATGCTATGTTACATTTATTAATGAAGTTTAATTACAAAATTTCCACTGCAAATGAGACGTGACATCCATAATTATTAATGTATTCGCTTAATTGAATAGGATTACCACACTAAATCAACACTTTACCCGTGATATATATCCAACTCAGGAGACATTTATTTGTTGCTTAATTAAACTCCATTAATGTGTACTTGGCATAAAAAATACTATTTTGTGATATCAAAAAAAAAATTAATGATAAATTTAGTTAAGTGATTTTATTTATACAAAAGTTTAAGTTGAATGATTTTTTTGATACAAAAGTGTAAGTTGAGTGATTTTATTGATACAAAACAAAGCTCAATGACTTTGCTAGATAAATTCTCAAAATTGAGTGACTTTTTGAGATATTAACTCTTCTTTATATATCAAATTAATTAATGTATTGACATGATACACATTTATAAAAATAAAAATAAAATTTAGTTTGTAAAATATTTCAATTTATTTGACCGTATGAAAAATTGTGTAGGATAATATATGAAATAGTAGAATATTGTTAAAAAGAAATCATTGGACGTCTCAAAATTCAATAAGGTGTTATGTGGATTGTGACATTAACGTAACATAGTGCATATAAATGTTCGACATAAACCACTAATAATTTAGTGTACTTTGACATTGATTTCCTACTGAATTGTGGTAGAATTTGCCTAGTCACCTTCCCTTATTATGTCATGAAATACCTTTGGATACTCCTAATAACTCTGAATTAGTTATTAGTATGTCTTATCATATTTTGACATCTAAATAATTGAAATGATGTGTGATTAACTAATAAATTGATATTTTATCAATTTATTCGACTCTTATTCATAAATTATTGCGATATTTTAATTCTAATAAAAGAGATTTAAATCGCTTTTTCTTTTATGGACAAAAATTCTTTTGAGCAAGAGAAACAAGAATTTGAGATAAATATCACTAAACACACTAACAAAGAACCGACATAAGATGGAAGAAGTTGGGATGGGCGCTGAGTTGAGTAGAAGTGGACATGTGTGTGACAGAGGTGCAATTGGAGGGACAAATACAGATGGACAGGATTTGGATATAGTGTTAGACAAATGCTATCATGTATTGATTGGTTGTGACTTAGTGGAAAAATTATGAGGAATAATAAATATTTAAACGATATTAAATGCTATAGTTACTGTTTTGGAAAATTGTGATTTGTAGCTATAGTTTCTTAAATTTTGCTATTTGTTTAGTTGGTATAATTTGCTTGATTGTATAAATACAAAATTTGTATATGCTTACCTTATCTATTTTGTATATGATTTATGAAGAATTCACAATAAATTATCTTGTTTATAAATTGGCAAGCGAAATATATAAACAAAGTTCTAATAAAGTCCAATGTATAAATACAGAATTTGTATATACTTACCCTCTTTGTATATTTGCAAGCGAAATATACAAACTGCTGCCTCCATAACAAACAAAACTATAGGTATGGAGCGCAATGATCGAACTATAACTATAGAGCCTTAATAAGTCTATTATGTTTGCTATTTCTAAAAAAAATTCACTAGTTATATGCCATCAAAATTTGAGAAAAGACTCATTTATATCATTCGTTAAAAGTTTGGCTCATCTATACCATTTTCGTTTGAGAAAAGGCTCATCCATGCCATTATTTATTCACTCAAATGACATAGATGAGACAAACTTTAAATGAATGACATAGATGAGCCTTTTCTCAAAGTTTGATGGTATATTTGAGTCTTTTCTCAAAGATCAATGACATATTTGAGTCTTTTCTCAAAGTTCGATGATTTAATTAATGACATGGTCGAATCATAATTGACCACGTGTAAAAACTGATTTTGCAAAACTGAAACTTCTTTAGTTAACAAATAATGGCATGGATGAGCCTTTCTCAAATGGAAATGACATAGATAAGTCCAACTTTAAACATATAACATAGATGAGCCTTTTCTTAAAGTTCGATGGCATATTTGAGTGTTTCCTTTTTTTATTACTAGTAAAGCCACAGAAATTTCACAATCATTCAGTTTAAGGAATGTTCAATGTGGTGATCGCAGAAAAGTAGATAATTGATACATGTATTTAATCTTTTTTATTTTAAAGAATATATTCATGGTAAGGTGCACAAGACAAGATAGTATTGAATGTATATTAGATGTATATCCAATAGATTAAAAATGGCATAAATAAATATGCTCTTTAATTTGACTTCATTTTAGATTTATGCCCTTCAATTTTGGGTGTGCACAAGTAGACATTTTAACTTGTATAAAGTTGAATTGAACAAGTAGTCACCTGAGTCCTATGTGACATAATACACATAGGACACCACGTAAGATGAAAGTTGCCATGTAGGATGTCACATATGACACGTGTGTCTATTTTTACAATTTTATAAAAGTTTAAGTGTTTACTTATGCACACCCAAAGTTGAAAGATATAAATGTGAGTTGATGCCAAGTTAAAGGGCATATTAATGCATTATGCCGATTAAAAACATGTATCAAATGTATTCCACTCTTCTTTGCTTCTGAATCATTTTTTTCTTCAAATATTCTTGAGTTGTACATCTGTGAATTTGTGTTTTGTTGATTATTGATACATATGTGTATCTATGCATCTATATATATGTCAAATTCAAAGCTAGTATATGTAACTGTAAATCCGTATTTGGTTGATGATTGATACATATGTGAATCTATGCATTTATGTTTATGTATGTTATAAAGCTAATATATTGAGGAATTTGACACAGACATACAACTACTATTTA
>JAJOOO010004174.1:0-17930 GCA_029582685.1 Solanum piurae | reverse complement strand
TTGAAAACTTGAAAAAATATTTCTTAGATACCTAAATAGAAAGAGTTGAGAATGAACGGCATAAAACGCATTTATCGAATGCGATTTATGAGTAAAATTTTGTGTATTCTTATTAATTGTTTATATTACTATATTATTCCTTCCGTTTAATTTTATTTGTCCACTATTTTTAAAATATATTTATTTATTTTATTTATTACTTTTATAATATCAAGAAAAGATAATTATTTTATTTTAAAAAAATCGTCATGTCGTTGAAAACTTGAAAAAATATTTCTTAGATACCTAAATAGAAAGAGTTGAGAATGAACGGCATAAAACGCATTTATCGAATGCGATTTATGAGTAAAATTTTGTGTATTCTTATTAATTGTTTATATTACTATATTATTCCTTCCGTTTAATTTTATTTGTCCACTATTTTTAAAATATATTTATTTATTTTATTTATTACTTTTATAATATCAAGAAAAGATAATTATTTTATTTTAAAAAAATCGTCATGTCGTTGAAAAATTGAAAAAATATTTCTTAAATACCTAAATAGAAAGAGTTGAGAATGAACAGCATAAAACGCATTCATAGAATGCGATTTAAGAGTAAAATTTTGTGTATTCTTATTAATTGTTTATATTACTATATTATTCCTTCCGTTTGATTTTATTTGTCCATTATTTTTTAAAATATATTTATTTATTTCATTTATTACTTTTATAATATCAAGAAAAGATAAATATTTTATATTTTAAAAATAACGCCATGTCGTTGAAACTTCAAAAAAAAACCTTCTCATATACCAAAATAGAAAGAGGTGAGAATGAAAGTCATAAAACGTATTTAGTGAATGCGATTTATGAGTAAAATTATGTGTCTTCTATTTATTGTTGAAATTACTATATTTCCCCTTCCGTTTAATTTTATTTGTCCATTATTTTTAAAATATATTTATTTATTTCATTTATTACTTTTATAATATCAAGAATAGATAAATATTTTATCTTTTAAAAAAAATGCCACGTCGTTGAAACTTGAAAATTATTCTCAGATACCAAAATAGAAAGAGGTGAGAATTAAAGGCATAAAACGCATTCACCAAATGTGATTTATGAGTAAATTTTTTTGTATTCTTAGTTATTGTTGAAATTACTATATTACCCATTCCGTTTAATTTTATTTGTCCACTATTTTTAAAATATATTTATTTATTTTATTTATTACTTTTATAATATCAAGAAAAGATAATTATTTTATTTTAAAAAAATCGTCATGTCGTTGAAAACTTGAAAAAATATTTCTTAGATACCTAAATAGAAAGAGTTGAGAATGAACGGCATAAAACGCATTTATCGAATGCGATTTATGAGTAAAATTTTGTGTATTCTTATTAATTGTTTATATTACTTTATTATTCCTTCCGTTTGATTTTATTTGTCCATTATTTTTTTAAATATATTTATTTATTTCATTTATAACTTTTATAATATCAAGAAAAGATAAATATTTTATCTTTTAAAAAAACGTCATGTCGTTGAAACTTCAAAAATCCTTCTCAGATACCTAAATAGAAAGAGCTGAGAATGAAAGTCATAAAACGCATTTAGTGAATGCGATTTATGAGTAAAATTATGTGTCTTCTTATTTATTGTTGAAATTACTATATTTCCCCTTCCGTTTAATTTTATTTGTCCATTATTTTTAAAATATATTTATTTATTTCATTTATTACTTTTATAATATCAAGAATAGATAAATATTTTATCTTTTTAAAAAAAATGCTACGTCGTTGAAACTTGAAAATCATTCTCAGATACAAAATAGAAAGAGGTGAGAATTAAAGGCATAAAATGCATTCAATGAATGCGATTTATGAGTAAAATTTTGTGCCTTCCAATTTATTGTTGAAATTACTATATTACCCCTTCCGTTTAATTTTATTTGTCCACTATTTTTAAAATATATTTATTTATTTCATTTATTACTTTTATAATATCAAGAAAAGATAAATATTTTATCTTTAAAAAAAAACGCCATGTCGTTGAAACTTGAAAATCCTTCTCAAATACCAAAATAGAAAGAGCTAAGAATGAAAGACATAAAACACATTCAATAAATGTGATTTATAAGTAAAATTTTGTGTCTTCCTATTTATTGTTGAAATAACTATATTACCCCTTCCGTTTAATTTTATTTGTCGACTATTTTAATAATATATTTATTTATTTCATTTATTACTTTTATAATAACAAGAAAAGATAGATACATTTTATTTTATTTTAAATCGTCATGTCGTTGAAGACTTGAAAAAACTTTTCTCAGATACCTAAATAGAAAGAGCTGATAATGAAAGGCATAATGAGTAAAATTTTGTGTATTCTTATTTATTGTTGAAATTACTATATTACCCTTCCATTTAATTTTATTTGTCCACTATTTTTAAAATTTATTTATTTATTTTGTTTATTACTTTTTTAATATCCATAAAAGATAAATATTTTATCTTTTAAAAAAAACATCTTGTCGTTGAAACTTGAAAAAATATTTCTTAGATACCTAAATAGAAATAGTTTAGAATGAAAGGCATAAAACGCATTCACTGAATGTGATTTATGAGTAAAATTTTGTGTCTTCTTATTAATTATTAAAATTACTATATTACCCCTTCCATTTAATTTTATTTGTTCACTATTTTTAAACTATATTTATTTAATTCATTTATTACTTTTATAATATCAAGAAAAGATAAATATTTTATCTTTTAAAAAAAAAATCTTGTCGTTGAAACTTGAAAAACCCTTCTCAGATACCAAGATAGAAAGAGATGAGAATGAAAGGCATAAAACGCATTTAGTGAATGCGATTTATGAGTAAAATTGAGTATTTTCTTATTTATTGTTGAAATTACTATTTTACCCCTTCCGTTTAATTTTATTTGTCCACTATTTTTAAAATTTATTTATTTATTTCATTTATTACTTTTATAATATCAAGAAAAGATAATTATTTTATTTTTAAAAAAATCATCATGTCGTTGAAAACTTGAAAAAACCCTTCTCAAATACCTAAATAAAAAGAGCTTAGAATGAAAGGCATAAAATGCATTCACCGAATGCAATTTATGAGTAATATTTTGTGTCTTCTTATTTATTGTTGAAATTACTATATTACCCCTTACGTTTAATTTTATTTGTCCACTATTTTAAAAATATATTTATTTTATTTATTACTTTTATAATATCAATAAAATATAAATATTTTATCTTTTAAAAAAAGGTCATGTCGTTGAAAATTTGAAAAACTCTTCTCATATACCTAAATAGAAAGAGCTCAGAATGAAAGGCATAAAATGCATTCACTGAATGCGATTTATGAGTAAAATTTTGTGTCTTCTTATTAATTGTTGAAATTACTATATTACCCCTTCCGTTTAATTTTATTTGTCCACTATTTTTTAAAATATATTTATTTATTTCATTTATTACTTTTATAATTTCAAGAAAAGATAAATATTTTGTCTCTTAAAAAAATGCCATGTCGTTGAAACTTGAAAATCCTTCTCATATACCAAAATAGAAAGAGCTAAGAATGAAAGACATAAAATGCATTCAGTGAATGTGATTTATGAGTAAAATTCTGTGTCTTTTTATTAATTGTTGAAATTATTATTTTACCCCTTCCTTTTAATTTTATTTGTCCACTATTTTTAAAATATATTTATTTATTACTTTTATAATATCAAGAAAAGATAATTATTTTATTTAAAAAAAAATTGTCATGTCGTTGAAGACTTGAAAAACCCTACCTAAATAGAAAGAGTTGATAATGAAAGGCGTAAAATGCATTCATTGAATGCGATTTATGAGTAAAATTTTGCGTATTCTTATTTATTGTTGAAATTATTATATTACCCTTCCGTTTAATTTTATTTGTCCACTTTTTTTAAAATATATTTATTTATTTCATTTATTACTTTTATAATATCAATAAAAGATAAATATTTTTTCTTTTCAAAAAAACGTCATGTCGTTGAAAATTTGAAAAACCCTTCTCAGATACTCAAATAGAAAGAGCTGAGAATGAAAGCCATAAAACGCATTCAGTGAATACGATTTATGAGTAAAATTCTGTCTTTTTATTAATTGTTGAAATTACTATATTACCCATTCCGTTTAATTTTATTCGTCCACTATTTTTAAAATATATTTATTTATTTCATTTTTTACTTTTATAATATCAAGAAAAATTAATTATTTTTTTTAAAAAAAAATCATCATGTCGTTGAAAACTTTAAAATAACCTTTCTCAAATACCTAAATAGAAAGTTGAGAATGAAAGGCATAATACGCATTCAACGAGTGTGATTTATGAGTAATATTTTGTGTCTTCTTATTTATTGTTGAAATTACTATATTACCCCTTCCGCTTAATTTTATTCTCCACTATTTTTAAAAATAAATTTATTTAATTTATTACTTTTATATTTATAATATCAATAAAAGATAAATATTTTATCTTTTTAAAAAATGTCATGTGTTGAAAACTTGAAAAACCCTTCTCAGATACCTAAATAGAAAGAGTTGAGAATGTAAGGCATAAAACGCATTCAGCGAATGCGATTAATGAGTACAATTTTTGTGTATTCTTATTTATTGTTGAAATTAATATATTACCCTTCCGTTTAATTTTATTTGTCCACTATTTTTAAAATATATTTATTTATTTCATTTATTACTTTTATAATATCAATAAAAGATAAATATTTTTTCTTTTAAAAAAAACGTTATGTCGTTGAAAACTTGATAAACCCTCCTCAGATACTCAAATAGAAAAAGCTGAGAATGAAAGGCATGACACGCATTCAGTGAATGCAATTTATGAGTAAAATTCTTTGTCTTTTTATTAATTGTTGAAATTACTATATTACCCATTCCGTTTAATTTTATTCGTCCACTATTTTTAAAATTTATTTATTTATTTCATTTTTTACTTTTATAATATCAAGAAAAAAATATTTTTTTTCTCTAAAAAATCATCATGTCGTTGAAAACTTTAAAATAACCCTTCTCAAATACCTAAATAGAAAGTTGAGAATGAAAGGCATAAAACGCATTAAGCGAGTGCGATTTATGAGTAATATTTTGTGTCTTCTTATTTATTGTTGAAAATACTATATTACCCCTCCGTTTAATTTTATTCTCCACTATTTTTAAAATAAATTTATTTAATTTATTACTTTTATATTAATAATATCAATAAAAGATAAATATTATATCTTTTAAAAAAATGTCATGTCGTTGAAAACTTGAAAAACCCTTCTCAGATACCTAAATACAAAGAGCTGAGAATGAAAGGCATAAAACGCATTCAGCGAATGCGATTAATGAGTAAAATTTTGTGTCTTTCTTATTTATTATTGAAATGACTATATTACCCCTTCCGTTTAATTTTATTTGTCCACTACTTTTAAAATATATTTATTTATTTCATTTTTTTACTTTTATAATATCAAGAAAAGATAAATATTTTATCTTTTTAAAAAAACGTCATGTCGTTGAAACTTGAAAAACCCTTCTCAGATATCAAAATAGAAAGAGCAGAGAATGAAAGGAATAAAACGCATTCAGTGAATGCGATTTATGAGTAGAATTTTGTGTCTTCTTATTTATTGTTGAAATTACTATATTACCCCTTCCGTTTAATTTTATTTGTCCACTATTTTTAAAATATATTTATTTATTTCATTTATTACTTTTATAATATCAAGAAAAGATAAATATTTTATTTAAAAAAAATCATCATGTCGTTGAAAATTTGAAAAAAACCTTCTTAAATACCTAAATAGAAAGTGCTTAGAATGAAAGGCATAAAACACGTTCACCGAATGCGATTTATGAGTAATATTTTGTGTCTTCTTATTTATTGTTGAAATTACTATATTACCCCTTCCGTTTAATTTTATTTGTCTACTATTTTTAAAATATATTTATTTCATTTATTACTTTTATAATCTCAATAAAAGATAAATATTATATCTTTTAAAAAAACTTCATGTCGTTGAAAACTTGAAAAACCCTTCTCATATACCTTAAAATATATATATTACTTTAATCATATCAAGAAAAAATCATTATTATTTTTCTATTTTATACTCAACATTAATTACTTATTCCCAAATTATTTTTCAAGATGCAATATTATTCGTCAATTAATAAAAACATTATATTAATATTTCTTGCAAAACGTGTAAAATTTAAAATGAACAAGTAAAAATTAACGAGGGGTATCACTTACATTTGAGTTAATTACTCAAATGTAAATGATTGTACGTTGAAGGAAAATGTAGTTGTGATATTTCTTTTACATTGTTAGTGGACTGAGTATATATATAACATTGAAATGTTTAAATGGTTTATTTCACATAAATTCATGTAATACTAAAATTTATCGGTAATATTTAGGCACTCATATTATGGCATATTTTAAATGAACTCCGGTACGTATAATAAATTGTACGTAATTCATATTAGACACTTCGACTTTATAATTTGAAAAAACTTTTACGCATATTTATAAATGTCTGTTACATAAATAAGCTAGCTATATTTTAAAATATGTTATTTTCTTTAATTAATTATATGCATTAACTTTACTAAGCTTTAAGAATTCATGCATGTTCACTAAGATGTCGTTTCGATGAATGAAACGTAACAAACAAAAGTGAACGAAAGAAATATTTTGAAATTGAAGGAGTATTAAAAAAATCATCATCAAATGGTGTGCCTTGCACGATGTCCTATCGATAATTTTTATTATGTAATTGACAAAAGAAAATATTAAATATGTTTAGTTGATGGCATGTCATTTTTGTGAAAGCATCGTCATGAAAACGTTTTTTTTTGTATATACTTTTTTTTTAAAAAAAGAATGTTTTCCTGCTTTTTATTTGGTTGAACAACAAAAAATATTATAAATGTGTAATCTGTAAAATAATAAAATGGTTTTAAAATGTAAATAGTTGGCACGTTTCAGTTTATTTACTTTTTGATTTTAGTGTTCAATTTTCATAATAAGATTCGATTAAATTTGAATTCGTACATTACGAAATACATTTCTAGAAACATCGCTTCTAATATGACATATTTTGTTCCATTCTCATTACTCAATTTCAAAATATTGGTTACAAATTAAACTAAATAATCATCACCAACTTCACTCAACATAATATCGTTTTAAAATTTGTACTATATATAGTTGCAAAATACATTGAGGTTATGATAGAGATAAGCTACTTTTTGAAAAATATGAATTCACGATGGATAAATTTTATAGCTAAATAGTAAAATTGTTATCTTTAATTCTATTTAGCGATGGATTATCATAAAATCTTATTAGGTTACGAGTTGTTTAGCGACAGATTGACGACGAAGTTTGTAGGTATTTTCAATTATATTAGGTTACGAGTAATTTAGCAACAGATTGACGACGAATTGATAGGTAATTTCAATTATATATATTGACTAAGGAGATAATAAAGAGTAATAATTCCAACCAATTTATACAACTTGCAAGAATTGATTTGTAAGTGTAAATTTAAATTCTCGTGACAAATTTCAATTACCTTCACCAACTTGATTGAATTCTATCAAATTTCTCTTTTTGTATGTATATATTTTTCCTTTATCAAAGTTGTTTAATTTTCTCTTCAAACATAGTTTAACAGTAAAGAAACTACATAATTAGTATTATTTTACTCTTACTTAGTCAATAGTCATGACTAATTAGATCTTAATTAGTTGCCAATTGGCAAATTAGTCGGATAAGTAGGTTTAATTAGGGTTAAGAATGTATATTCAAAAAACAAAATAAAAATTAAACTATGTCTCTACCACCAAGGTTTCTATATATATTTTCAATCGATATCTCTAACAGACGTTAAATTTAAAATAGATATATTCATAAGTTAAACCATAACTCCAACTAATTATTAATTGATAGTGTATATAGAATTATTTGTTTCTTCCATTGTACTCTATTTTCTTATCATGATGTATATCAAGAACATACGTGTAACTAAGTCATTCTTTGTACTCCTGAATTAGAGCTGAAATTTACCTTATAAAAATTTCTAGATAATTTCTCACGTGAATCTAATATATAGTTTTAAACAAGCACAAGGGCCAAAATTGTCGAAGATTTTACCTAATATATGTGTTAGTGAAAAATAACAAATATCAATAGAATAGTTTAAAGTGTGCACAAGCTGATCGAACATCGACATTATTAAAAAAAAAATAGGGTTTAGTACTCACATGTTGATGAAGTGGCAATGAGTTCAACTATACTAAAACATGTGTGAGTTATTATTTCCAAGAATTACAAGTTGTTCATGTGGATTTGTTGTTTGCTCCTAAATATATGGTTTTATTCACATGATTGAGATTTAGTAATTACTATGTTTCCATCTTTCCTTTTGAATGAAATAATCAAAACCCCTTTATTTTTATTTTTAAAAACATATGCTCAAAACACTTGAATTGAATTTAATTTAATTTAATATTATTATTTTTTCATAAATATGGATGTATAATCATTTTTATATATGTACAAATACTAAAATTCTACCGAAACTTGATATTGCTTAGTATGATAGAGGAAAATCGGAGCGAAAATTGTGAACCTTGATGGTGAATGCAATATTATTATATTGAGGAATAATATTTAACCTCAAAATTTATATCTTTTTTTTTACTACGCCATATTCAATTAAAACTTTCACATAAACCAAAGTTGTATAATTTTGTTCAATTCGTATAAAAATTCAAAAATGTTAAATAATTCAAACTTTCAAAACTTTATTGTTGGAATACTTTTAAGAAAAATATCAAATAATATTAAAGATCAATCACATTAAAGTTTGAAAAAAAAAAACAATGGGTCCAATAATATAAACTGTCGGTGGATGTCTAGTCCTTTTCCAAATAAATGAGTCATATTTTGAAAGAAAAAGAAAAAAACGAATATAATCACTAGATTTTTTTCTTTTATTTTTCGTTCGATGTTTAATATTTGCATTAAAGTACGACTAAGTTAAATTCACATATTAATTGTAGAGCCTATTTTATGTGTGACGCTTTCAACACAATTTTTTCCCTTACCAAAGTTCAAACCTCAAACTTCATCATAAGTTATGATGAAATAGTTAAGATCCTTCCACACTTCATCAAAATTCTCGATTACGAACCATGAGAATGAAAATCAAAAATAGATTTTGCATTGCGAATTCAAAATAATTAATCTTCAATTCTGATACCACACATCTAGTAAAAGTGTAAAACATTAGATAAACTCCACCCCTCCCCCACCCTCAAACACACACCTCATTATATGAGTCGTGATGTGATGCTTAGGAATTAAGATTCCTCTACACTTTACTAGAGCTCGAATTCGAGTTTTGTATATAAAAAAATAGAAATTAATCTTGCACTAGGTAAATCTGAACTAATCAGACTTCAATACAGATATTCAATACCGAGTGAAAAAAATAAAAAATAAAAACACTTCCACCCCCCACCCTACCCCACCCCACCCCACTCATAAAAGAGAAACTTTGACATATAGCAAACATAAAAATTATATTTGTATGTTATAGCTATAGTTTGCATAATTGCGTTCCATAACAAATTTTATGTTTGCTATAGAACTTTTGATTTGTATAATTCGCTAGATACATCTAATTTTACACAAATTGTTCAGTTTTGTATAAATTCATTTATACATCGTAATTTGTATAATAAGATCTGTATTTGTATAATTATAAGTGTATAGGACGAAAATATATGTATTTGTATTTGTATATACACATTTCTCTCGCTTTATACAAACACAAACGCATTTTATATATTTTATACCGAAATGTATAAAATGGCAAATTATATACCGAAAATGATGACAAAAAAATAGAATATTTACTACGAATTACAAATAAAATAAATATGACTATAACATTTAATTTGAATTAATAATTCGTTATTTCATACCATTTTCCCACAAAGCCCAATTCTTGAAGTGAAAGAGCCCAAATAAGTGTCGGTAGGAAAAAGCCAACAAATAGGAATACAGGTGGATCAAATTTACACGTTTGAGTCCTAATCATTCACATGTTGTGGGTCCCAAAAAAAAATACTTCAAATATATATATATATATATTATTATTATTTTAAATATAAAAAACTCACCTGTTATCTCGTATTCATATTGGAACCTGACTATTCCGAAGTTAGTGAATGACAAAGCCTGTTTATGATGATGGCCGCACTCCCAACATAATTTTTCAATACTCAGAATTCAAAAATTTTGAAAAGAAATATCAATCATTCCACCACAATCCAGATGGATGACTTATACATGTATTTCACAGTCAAGCTTAGCTGTCCATCTGCACTATTTAAGGCTCAAACTTAGCTGGCTTTTCTGTCTAATAAATCCTAACCATTTAATTGTCAACAAATATCCCTCCATGTGCCTACACAAGATCTCACTACTACAATTAAATATTTTAACAAAAATAAAATAAAAATCATAATCTATTTCCTTAAAATAGAATAATGTTTTTAAGAAAACAATATAACAATCTAATTCAAACTATATAGCAAATAAAAAATCTAGATAACATTATTTCATATCAAGAGTGGAGATAGTATTCAAAATGCACATTCAACCTAATTTTGAAATTTTAGTCTAATAAAATCATATATACTCAAAATTATCGTCTTAAAATAAAAAATCAAAACATATATCAGAATAAAATCTTGATTTTTTCTTTGTATCAAACTTTCATACATATGAACTACCTTATGTACACCTCAATCAGCTTGTACATATTTTGATTATTCATAAAATATTTGTTACTAATAAAAGTAATTAGTTATTAGATATTGTTATTGTACTTTGTAAAAATTATCACATAGAGAAGGAAACAAGAATATACATATCAATTATCATATAAATATACATAAAAAAAGTAAAAGACAATATATGAGACAAAGAATAATATACTTCTTTTATCCTTTACAAGGAAAACAATAACAAGTTGTTCTAAAAAAGGGGAAAGGGAGTTTATCAAATCTTTTCCCCTCCTCTTTCCCCAATATTAATAATAATAATTATAAAAAAAAAAGAATTGGTATTCACCTTTTCTTTTTCCTTTTTTTTTTTTTGCTTTTGTGATTAAAAAAAAAGAAAGAAAATCTAAAATAACCACAACATGAAATTTTTTTAAAAAAAATTAATTATCAATTTACAACTTTCCTTGATCATAGCCATAATAAGAGAGATACCATTTAACAAACTTTTTCAACCCGGTTTGCAAATCGGTTGTGGGTTTATACCCGAATTCTTTCCGGGCCGAACTTATATTCGCATGAGTAAACGGAACGTCGCCGTTTCCAGGCATTACGACGAAATTCTTCTTAGCTTTAACCTTCAAATGCTTCTCTAACATCGCAACCATCATCGGAACTGTCACCGGAGACGTATTACCCAAATTAAATATCCGATACGGAGCGGGTCCCCGTTTCTTCCCACCCGACCCGGTACTTTTACCCGAAGTATCAAGTGACCCGATACAACCTTTTACCACATCATCAATGTAGGTAAAATCCCGGGCTAAATCAACCCGATTCTTGCCCCGATATACCGTAATAGGTTTCCCTTGCAATATGTTACGGGTAAAGCTGAAATAAGCCATGTCGGGTCTTCCCCACGGTCCGTAAACAGTGAAGAATCTTAACCCGGTTATCGATAACCCGTAAATATGGTTATAAGTATGTGTAATTTCTTCACCTGCTTTTTTTGTAGCGGCATATAACGAAGCGGGTTGATCCGTCCGATCCGATTCGGAAAACGGTACTTTTTCGTTTAACCCGTAAACAGAACTTGAGCTCGCCCAAACAATGGCGGGTTGCGGGTTCGAATTTTTACAAACTTCGAGCAGGGTTACCAGGCCGGCGATATTACTGTGAATGTACGAACCTGGATTTTCCATGGCGTAACGAACTCCAGCTTGAGCTGCCAGATGCATTACATGTGTAAATCGAGCAATGTCAAACAGCTTAACTAACAACTTCGAATCGTTAATATCACCATCAACAATGAAAATTGAATTCTGGTTGAGGAGATTCTTCCGAGCTTTTTTCAACGACGGATCGTAGTAATTGTTGAAATTATCGATTCCTACGACACCGTCGCCTCTTTTTTTCAAGGCGAGGGAGACGTGAGAACCGACGAAACCGGCTGCGCCGGTAACCAACACCGACATTCCGCCGTGAGAACGGCGGATCTGAGCGGAATTGATAACATTTTTCTCCCAATGATGACCTCCCCATGTAGCGGTGAAATACCGGTTACCGGAATCCATAAACGACTGAAAACACAAATATGAAGCTGTTAAAGCTATTAAAAACAATGCCCATAGAAACATCGTGCTTGTTGATGCAAAACATCGATGAAAATGTCGATTTCTGTCCTTGAATTTTCCCGGTGTAGACGGAAACAATTCCTCCTCTAACGAAGGCATAATTATACAATTATGGTGAATTTCTACAACTATTTTGTTTAATTATTTAATTTTTTTCAGCAGATGCAGAGAACAATTTGTTGAAAATTGTGAGTCTGCATCTGCGGAAGAAGAAGATAAAAATGGAGGAATATATATAGTGGGTGACCACAAATAAGGCGACAAAATTTAACGCGTGAACGCGTTGAGAGGTTAGAGAGAGAAAAATAGGAAAAAATAAATAAATTTGTTTAATAAATAAAAAAAAGAAAATAATGACTAGAAATAAGGGGACAAGTAGTACAAAGTATAAAAAACGTTAAAGTTTAAAACATAGGGGAATTTGGATTTTTAGTGGGGTATGGTGGGGTAAAAATGAGATTATAGGTGAAAGTTTAAATTTAACGATAATAATAAGGTATAGAAAAGATAGAGTGTATATAAGACTTATCTTATTATAAGAAGATATAGAGGTTATTTTCGATAAAACTCTCGAATGCAAATTTTCTAGTTAAAGATTAAGGTCATTGTGATTGTCCAACTGATTTGAATATGCTTAGTAAAAAAGCTTCTCTTCTAATTAAAAATTCATAATTTATTTCTGAGTTGGTATTCGAAATCATTAGTTATGAAGGTGAAAAATTTAACGTTCTATTGTGTGGAATTCAATAAGGATTATAGTAAAATATTATTAAGATTTAAGAGATGTTATCTCTTTCAAAATTAAAGACTTTCCTTTTTTTTTTCTAGCTTTAATAAAAAATCAGCAATCCAATAAAATCTAAATTTACGCACTAAGAAGCTCACTAAAAAACATTTTTGAAATTTAATTTAATAAAATATTATTTTTAAATTTAAATTCAAAATTTCTAATTAAAGTAAAATCGCATTTGGTGATGCTTCATTTGGTAGGTAGTAGAGTAAAAACCTATTAAGACTTTTAAAATATAAATAAATGATGGTAATATTAGTCTATGTGTGGTGTAAATATTATGGAATGTGCTTTTATTTTGGTTTTTTGTTTTTTTAAATGATTTTTCTAACTTTGCTCAATTTTTTTGGAAGATGGTGTAAATTGTTTATAAATCTTAAATTAATGATTCGATATTCCAACGAATCCTAATTCAATCATTGTGTTTTTTTCCTTTTGTATTTTTCAAAGTTTTACTGTCTATAGTTACTCCAATTAAGTTTGTGTCAAATAAGGTATGTTATATTTTCAAATATTTAGAAATATAATAAATGTTAGTAAACCTATAAAGACTTCAATCGTCTCTATCTCACATAGTAAAATTTGTTATTTTCAACTCACCCTTACATAATCTATATTGAATTATATTACTTTGTTATATTTAAAAGATAAATTGAGATTGAGTATATACATTACTTCCTCCGATTCGAAATAGGTAATTTTCTAACTCTTAAAAATTTAGTTCAAAATAAGTGATTAAAACAAGGGTATTAGTTTTAATTTTTCTAAATTTATTCTTGTTTAATAAATGATCACGATATATTTTTAAAAAGTAGTTAAATATTTCTTATTTGTATAAGTTTAGTATAACAATATACTCACTAAAATTTCATTAGTGAAATCTGAAAAATATGAAAATATGAAAAGTACGCAGATTTTACTCCTATCTCGTGGATCGTAAAGGTAAACTATATTAATATTAGATCCTTTTTTTTCTTATTTATTTCACATTAATATTGCTTTCTTTTTATTAATCTTTATTAGTTATTATAATGAGGGGTTATTGTCAATAAGTGATCGAGTGAATATCACTTTATACACGTAAGGATGTTGTATTTAAAGTGAAGTTAATGATTGACCTTATTTTATATAAGATTTCAATTATCATATTGTCTCTTGCTACTATCAAAGAACTATTTAATTTCCATAAATTGAATGAATTATATATAAACACGTAATTTGTTTGTTTAAATTTGTCAAATTATTGTTATATTTGACTAATTTGAAAAATATATTACAATACTCATTTTATATATCACACAAGTAGTTAATTGGTGGAACTATTAACAATTATGGTAACTTTATAAATATTTACTTGTAAAATGATCAAAAGTAACGATCTAATTAAGTAAAAATTTAGTATGCTTACCGAGATATTATATAATTATTAAACTCATTTTTTAAACTAAAGAGTGTAATTTAATTTTTGACACAAGTAAGGAAAAGTAATTCCTAATTATTGATACTAAAAATTAAGGAGTATTTGATTTAGTAGAGTGGAATCTAATAACGAAAACAATGTCATTATGATATCATAACATTTTTTGTACTAATATAAATTATTTGATTTTATAGATATTTCAATTCCAGCGAATAATGAATCATTAAAAACTAGTTAAGTTGTAATATTATGAAAGATACTCAATAGATATGCTTATTTAAAATATTACTTGTTGCGTGCTTAAGTAATAAGTACGTCTAATGTGATAATTAACATAACTTATTTTAATTAAAAAAATCTTCTTAATGGGAAATCATCACTCATAATGACATATTCACTGTTTTTAGAAATAAATCTTGACTATTCAAAAAGCAAATAAATTCAATTAATGTTAAAATATTATATCAAAGTGAACATACTGTTTATGTGGAAATATTTCCTCGTTTTCCACTTATTTTATTAAAAACTCGTTATATTAAATGTATCTTAATTAATTATTGCATCTTTAATGGTAGATAAAATTGCAAGCGACTATAAAACATCATTAACCAATTAATATGGAAGAATTAATCTAAATAGCTGTTTATATAATCGTTTAACTAAAAAAATAGTTGACAAATGTATAATATAAAAAATAATTATGTATATAGTTAAAAAGGAAAAGATAAATAATTAATATGATAAGACTATTTGGAAATAAACACTCTAATTAGTTTATCAATTAGTTCACGCATCGCGTAAAAGAAGATTTTGAAGAAAAAAAACAATTAGTTCATACTTTCTCAATCTCAAAATTAGCGTCGCTTTAACAAAAATTATTTCAAAATAAGTATCGCTTTAGAATTAGCAGTATTTTGAGCCTTAATCATCAAATATTACGATGATTCACTATTTTACTGAGTTAACTCATGATATAGTGGTCGATTCACTTTGTATTAATGTATTGATTAGCTTTGTATCGATCCACTCTATATCAAAGCATAGAGATAGAGTGCAAATCAATATAATTCCAAACGAACAAATACAAAACAAAATAAATAAAATTCGAATTTTCATTATGTATTATTATTTTATTAAACTCTCACTAATTTAATAAATACATAACATATATATTTTCTCTATCGGTTAGTTGTACTTATCGAGAGGTGGGACCCAATATATAAATTTGAGAGAATTAACATAACATGGACACCATTTTGTTGAACCGGTTTAGTACAACGTGACAAACAATGTGTACACGTTAATTATTGCTTCGTTTTTTTTTTTTACTAATTTTGATTGATAGGTTCACTATCGGTTGAACCGGTCACCGCCTTTTTCTCTATTATTACTATTTCCGTTCATTTTTACTTATCAATTTAAGATAACTCTCGTATTTAATCGAGATATAAAAGGATAAGTAACTTTAAACAATCGTAAATTATTTGATTTTAGTTTAATCGTTGTACATTATAGATCACTTAATTCTTAATCAGGCTCCGAGTTCGAACCTCTAGAATTGTAAAATGAACTTTACAATACGTGAACTCGGATTTAATGATATGAACACTAATGGCAAACTAATAAAAATACCAATTTTACCCCTAAGGGCGGTGGCAATGTTGTTTCTGTATAAAAAAGAGTCTAATTGCCAGCTTTATTTTGCAGATAATAATCAGTCCAACCTGAATATTGACTTATTTTTTAAAAATAATTAATTATCATATAAATTATAGTTTTAAATTCCTTGAGGAAGGTTCTATGAAACTGTGGAGACTGAAATATTTTAATATAATTATTAAATTCATCACTCCAAAGAGCAGTGACTCTTGTGACTTGTGAGAGAAACTCCAAATGTATCGATGCTCAATTGAAAAAATAAAATATTTAATTATTAGCGGATGAAGTAAATATTGATCGCAAATAAAAGATGATCAAGCCCTAGTTCTCAAGGTTAGAGGAGTAGTCGAGATTTTCGTAGTGAAATACATAATTCGTCTTAATAACAAGCTTCATAACTACATAGTTAATAAATTTTTAATAAAAAGATTCATCTGAACCAATACGTAATCATCTTGCTCCCGCTTTGCTCAAGGTTAGGGTATTTCTATTGCTTTTGGCATATAATTTCAGCACAAATTTGATAAGTAAATTGGTTAAATTTCAAAACGAATATTCTGACATTAATAGAAAATATAGAGATATAAACCGACCAATGAGGCTAACATAATTCAGATAATCATTGAAATTTTCTAGGTTATTCTTTCATAATTTATTTTAGTTTTTTGTTTCAATTAATTTATTTATTTTAGTTTTTTCTTCTCAAAGAAAGGATTAAGATGCCAACATTTGGTAGTTGGAATGAGATTTAATAAAATAAAATAAAGAAAGCTTATAGAATAAAGTTCAATGTGAACTTAATGACGTGATTGCTTTAAAGTAAAGTCTTCTTTTGACCTAACTAAGCACATCTTGTCTCTTATTATAATAATGGGGGAAAAAACCTGTTATAAAACTAAATCAAATTAAGACAAGAAATATATAAGATAAAAATAATAGAAATATAGAGATAAGATATGAGAGCTTTTCTTATTCTCCAAAGTATTCAAGTTTTCACCAAAATTTTCAAGTGTCTACTATATGAACCCTTATGCCTCTATTTATAGTGTAACATAAATGCATATAAAAAATTAGTCATAAACATGACATTAACATGAATATAATGGGGGAGATTATGGAAGCGAAATGTTACAAGAATAATGGTTATAACGGTGGAAGTTATGAATTATCTTCATAATGGAGTAACTTCTTGATGTAATTGGCATCCACAATATATTATTTTATAACAAACCCTAATTAGTACATATATCACTTCACATGTTAGGAAACACTTTCGTTTACTATTTTATTCGATATTTGATATTTATTTATTTCAATTTATGATATTTGTCATTTCCTACCCATCTAAGGGCTATAACTCATATAGTCGCTAAATCACTACGATACGTTTTTATTATGCCCTGCCTCATAACTCGCTCCCAAAATGCTTTTCTAAAACATTTGGTGAATAGTTACTATACTTTTTTTAATTTTTTATTATTCAACAGTTACTATACTTTTTTTTTATTATTATTATTCAATAATTACTATACTTTTTTTTTTAATTCAATAGTTACTATACTTGACTAACAAAAATAAAGTCAATAAGG